>ML811950.1:37838-72704 GCA_009831015.1 Picea engelmannii
GCGTTGGCTGGGGCCGTGGATGTTTCCCCGTAGGGGTTTTACCACGTGAAAACATCGGTGTGTTGATCTTTGATCTGGTTATGTGAGTGGTTACTGAAGGTGTTCGTCCTCTGTTGGAATACCTGTGTTGTCGAACAAATACAATTGTCTTTTAAGGGAAGTCAGTGTTCTTCCTATTCCTCGACCCAATATAGTAATAGGGGAATTTTTCCTACTATCAGTGTGTGGGATTGTTGTGGGGGATGTGCAAGTTGCATGATTGTTGGAGGTTTTTTGGTGAAGGATCCGCTGCATGGAGGAGTCTGTAATCTTAGTTGGAGAGCTGTCGAGCTTAAAGATAGCTGCCAGATTATAAAAGACTCTCTAAGAAAATCCATGAAGATCTCCAAGCATCGTTGAATCCTATCTTCAAGTAAAGGTGTTGAATGTATCGATCTCATAAGGCCTCATATGTTTTTATTCCTGTTGCAATGGATAGTTTGCAGATAATTATCCTTCGGTATCCTAGTTCTATAGCAAGAGGTCAAGTCCAGGAAGCATATCAACGAATTCATTCATGGACTTTATCTTCGACAATGTGATTGCAGTGTTCCGAGTTGGTTTGGTAGATTTGTTGTAGTGTTACATATAGTGCGACGTGAGTTGTGTATGTTATATTTATTTGTTTGTAAATGATGAAGAACTGTTCAAAGAACAACTTAACATATTTCAAGCTAGTAGTTCTTGACGTATTTCGGTGCCATGTAAGAACATATTCACTAGTTTGAGTATGTTTAAAAGTTTGTAAGAAATAGAGGTTCTTTTTGTCCTTCGGTGCTTCAAGAACATCCATTATAGGTTATTCTTGTGTATATTGTTGTAGATGTGTTTAAACAAGGTCAATTGTATGATTGACTGCTGAAAATATCCAGTAATTAGATCACTATCCTATATAACTGTCAAAATTTTCTCTTCGGGTGAATTCCACAGATGGTAGTGTATCCATAGGATAATTCAATATTGAGATTGTCCTTTAGGAGGTTGAGAAGCGTCAATTCTACAATTTTGTCAATGATGGTAAAAAACGTTGTTGTCTTAAATGAGTTGAAAGGGAAGCTTGAAGTTGTGGAGAAGAAAGAGCATATACCGGAAGATTTCCAAGTGGATAGGAGTGTTGATGAAGACCATATCAAGTCAAATATATATGTTGAAATTTGAGTATTGTAATTATGATATAATATTTGTAATGTAAGCATTAGGGGAGGGTGTTGGAATAATGCTTACAATAGAATTGGTTTGGATTTGAGTTTGTTATGGATAATTGAGATATTATCTCAACTATCTAGATTATGTAGTTAAGATAGTTATCTATCTTAAGCTACTTGTACTTGTATTTATATTGTGATTATACGTAATGAAAAATAGTTTTGGTGTGTATCTTGATTTGCAATTGTTAATGCCTCCGCGCAGAAGCCCCCCCCCAAAAAACTTCCCAGATCTAGTTTTTTTTTTGCTGGCTCGATGTATAGAAATAAATTATGCCTCTGCAGTCCATGCAATTTGGGCTGACAAAAAAATGAATTTGAGATTAAATTCCAAGGGCTGGACAATGAGGGGAATCATTGTCATCAATCCAGGACTGCAGTTTCTTATCACCATGATTCAGAATATGTCAGTTGCCCATCAATCCAAAATTGCATGTAGGGATAGCAAGTTGCGGTTTCTTATTTCACATGATGTTAGGTCCTTCAACGACTTTATTTGACAGAAAGAAAACATACTACACAACACACATACAAATAATCTACTCTTCAATGAAGAAATAAAATAAAATCCCCGTTCATACTTCTACGCTAATCCCACAACAAGTTAATTCTCACATATTTGTCATTTTTCTGGACTCTCCCGTTAGGGAGTTGCGCCCAGAGCTACTAGCTTTGATACTAAATTAGAAAACTAAATTGCACAGACAAAATATGTATATATTATTAATCAAATAAGCACATATTTATACAAGGAGTTTTCCTAACAGACTCATCAGGAAATCACTTGATCACACACACATAAATAGAATCTGATAGTTGGATAAGATCTCTCACAACTAACTAGATCTAACAATCCAAACCAATATGTAAACATTAATTCTAACATTACTTTCATGGTATACATCATGTGAACCACTATTCCATGTAAGTCCCGAGCTTGACCATTAATTGAATGCCCATTTCCTCTTGCCACTACCGTGAAGTGATGAGACATAGTTGTTGTTCTTACAACTCTACCGATGTAAGTTTAGCCAGCTTGTGGTGGTATATGCCTCCAAAATCACGGGCTGCTCTTGCAGTTTCATAATTGGAGATTGAAGCGTTGAAGCGTAGCCCAACCAAAGATTGACAATCCTCTTTAGATAGGGCCGACGAACATGGAATATTGCAATGGTTTTCTTCACACTTGCAGGGTATTTTGATACAAAATTATCATCAACTTAGATCCATCTTAAATTCGAATTTAGGATTTATCACGTATAAATTTATCTAGGTGTAAACTTTTTTTCAATTTTAAAGAAGTTTTCACATTGAGGAACTTGATCTGACTAAAGACATGACATGGGGAGTAGTAAACCATTAAAATGTTTTAACTATAAGAATTTGTTTAGTTTCTATATATATATATATATATTTATTTTTCATTTAAATTTTTTAAAATGTTATTTGTTAAATCCATGTTAAATAATTATGATTATGAGATATAAACTAAACAAGATTGTTTTAATTTTCAATTACTTTGTATATAATATATTTTTTAAATACTATTTTTCAACTCCATTTTAATTAAATATGAAAAAAAGTATACATCTCCCTAGTCTGAACTAGGAGCTTGAACAGTCACAATCAACATTTTCATTGCAGAACCAATAATAATATCCCCACCTCAATTCCCAGAATGAATTTGGACCAATATCATTATTAATTTGCTCTCTGTCTCAACTGCAAGTGCATGCATCCACTGTCCACGATTCGGCGATAAAATCTGGACAGTGATGGTTATGGAACCAAAAACACAACCTCACAAGCCAACGAAAAGATGATCTCACCTTCTCTACGCGGAACAGTAATATGTCTCCTACTGCACTGCAGACGTATATATCCTTGATACGTCGCATTCGCTTGGCTGTTTCTTCCTCCCGGACAGCCAATGCTTATTATAGGTTCAAACAGATGCTGCTGCAATTGCTATAGGCACGTGGGTGAATAGGTAATCAATAAGCATGGAGTAGCAAAACCATAAATGTTTTATATATACATCGGTTGGATTTGAAGTACCTTTCAAATCTATTTTTCAGATGCCAGGGTACATATTTAAAACATATACTGTATCAATTAAATCTGCTACTGAGTACATAATATTTTTCATTAATTTTTTATTCTTTAAAAGTAAAAATAATTAAGATCCGGTACTGATACAACTATTCGTCGGCCAAAGTCACAGCAAAAGTCACATCTAAGAGGAAGTTACCTCAAAACTGACTAATATTAGTTTGGGCATTTTATCCTCTTAATTATCCATTATCAAATATAAAAATATTCTCAACACTCATTGCACCACAGTTATACTCTTGGATCAGCTAAGGATCANAATGTTATTTGTTAAATCCATGTTAAATAATTATGATTATGAGATATAAACTAAACAAGATTGTTTTAATTTTCAATTACTTTGTATATAATATATTTTTTAAATACTATTTTTCAACTCCATTTTAATTAAATATGAAAAAAAGTATACATCTCCCTAGTCTGAACTAGGAGCTTGAACAGTCACAATCAACATTTTCATTGCAGAACCAATAATAATATCCCCACCTCAATTCCCAGAATGAATTTGGACCAATATCATTATTAATTTGCTCTCTGTCTCAACTGCAAGTGCATGCATCCACTGTCCACGATTCGGCGATAAAATCTGGACAGTGATGGTTATGGAACCAAAAACACAACCTCACAAGCCAACGAAAAGATGATCTCACCTTCTCTACGCGGAACAGTAATATGTCTCCTACTGCACTGCAGACGTATATATCCTTGATACGTCGCATTCGCTTGGCTGTTTCTTCCTCCCGGACAGCCAATGCTTATTATAGGTTCAAACAGATGCTGCTGCAATTGCTATAGGCACGTGGGTGAATAGGTAATCAATAAGCATGGAGTAGCAAAACCATAAATGTTTTATATATACATCGGTTGGATTTGAAGTACCTTTCAAATCTATTTTTCAGATGCCAGGGTACATATTTAAAACATATACTGTATCAATTAAATCTGCTACTGAGTACATAATATTTTTCATTAATTTTTTATTCTTTAAAAGTAAAAATAATTAAGATCCGGTACTGATACAACTATTCGTCGGCCAAAGTCACAGCAAAAGTCACATCTAAGAGGAAGTTACCTCAAAACTGACTAATATTAGTTTGGGCATTTTATCCTCTTAATTATCCATTATCAAATATAAAAATATTCTCAACACTCATTGCACCACAGTTATACTCTTGGATCAGCTAAGGATCAGGCATTGTCTTTTGTAAGGAAAATACTAATTAACAAGGTTTGAGCAAATGAAGATTTTAGTAGATGTTCATTATAACTAAAACCATGGAAACAAAGGTTTTAATAAAGTTTTTTTTTTTTTTTTTTAAATTGTTTTTCCTAAAATAATTGAGCACTTAATTATATATGATAGAGTATTGGTGAAAGTATATCCTTATGCTATAATAATAAGGAATTGTCCTGCCTAACTGGACAATTTTGTAAGGAATTGTCATGTCTTACTGGACAATTTTGTCTAAGTTGGAAGTCTTGTAGTTTCATTGTGCATCATTTTCTTCTTTGAAATACCATACTTTTTGGGTAGCTTCATAGTTTTAATGGAAAATGCATTCTCTTGTCAAAAAAAGGAAGAATCAATCACATGATTCTGCTAGAGGAGAAGGTATTAAGAGAGTGTAACGTCTCCCGACCTCCCAAGCCGAGGCATGCTACTAAAACTCTGCTCTGCTCAAGCTTTGATACCATTTTGTAGCGTCCTCCACCACTCAGGCCAGGCCATGCTACTCTAAAACACATTCATTCTTACTCAGCTTCTGATAACCAAAATGTAGCATACCCAACCATAGACCTGTTGGACTACACCCCTTAGAGAATCTTGCGGAACATCATACAAATATAACTTAACAGACAATTACATTATGCTAATACATAGATAAATGTGGAAATGACAGTAAATCCTATACGTACAACATATACATGATAAACTCATAAATATAAAACATGTA
Organism: Picea engelmannii; assembly: GCA_009831015.1. NCBI lineage: Eukaryota > Viridiplantae > Streptophyta > Pinopsida > Pinales > Pinaceae > Picea > Picea engelmannii. The sequence goes on from ML811950.1 coordinate 43,150, forward strand.
CAAATACACAGCATGTAAATGAGCATAGAAATGGCACTTATCTTTTATACATGACTACAACTGCGTGCAGACTTTCTAGGAACCTCCCATCCATATACCACACTACTTATCACTCTCACGAGTGGGTCACCCCCGAGATGGGACTAAACTCCACCCGGGTAAAGGGATTCCTAGGCTAGGCTGAGACAATGGCATGCTACATAGTCAATCAGGAAAGATTCCCTCCCAGGAGCCAACTTATACACACAGCCTACAACCTCTCATTCCCCACATGTCTGTCCTACCCCAGGAAGTGTGCCCTTTCTCTGCTCAACAGTCCCTCGGCTGCCCCACTTCCCTTCCAGGGCTTCAACAACAGGCCAAACATGAATTCTCAGAGCACTATAGCTGTTTCTGGACTCCCTCCAGGAGAAATCACTTCCCCAACAACCTCTCTCACCTGGAGAGAGTTTCTCACAAGCTTGGAAAGCTTCCTCTTCATTCCACGAGCCTGAAAACTTGCCTCTTCACTCATGCTCTCAGATAACCAACAACAAGCTTAGGTGAAAACAACTCCAGCATTCAACTAATGCACAGGTGATGGTAGCAACAACCGCCTTAAGGTTTGGAATAGGTGTTTCTCATAACAAACAAGTTTATCATAGGATCAGGTAGATACTGGTGCATTGTGCCATCCAGTAGGACTACAAGTACTATTCATCACAGGAAAAATACAGGATATGTCTCCAGATATGTGTGCAGGTTTCAGAGGTATGTGCATGCTCAGAGGTCAACAATGGAGGTAATGGATTCCTGCATGAATGCATGAGTGTATGGGGAACATGAGAATAATGGCAGCGAACCCCCAAGAATGACGAGTTTTCCAAATATATCGACATGTCCCAAATCAGACACTTGTCTTCATGAAGCTGCATGAGCTCCACCTATAATTCGTTCCCTTCCCACGAAAACTTAGGATAACATAGGTTATGTCCAACCTTAGTTTTTAGGAAATAATAATATAATATTATTCCCTTAGAGATAAGCCCTCCAACTTAGCCCTTTTTCCTAGCCTCTTAGCCCCTTCCCTTTCCCTACCTAGTGGAGCTTAGTCCCCCATTCTCTTTTATCGTGGTCAGTCTACATGCAACGATGTATTATTTTAATGATATGAGTATTTACATACACAAAAACATGCTCTATGGCCTTTAGCATCTAGGCTCTCTAGCCTAATCATCACATAAGCCTCCTAGCTTATAATCACTTGGCTCACCAACCTATAAAACATGTTACATTTACAATTACAACTGGGGATCAGTCTTGGGATATTACAATCCCCTCCCCTTATTTTTGCACCGTCTTCAGTGCAACTTGTTTATACATGTACAATTCAAATTCTTAAAAAAAACCTCCAAGCTTTAACTATTGGAAGCTTGTTATCCATCTGGTGCTCTACTTTCCAGCACCAATCCTGGTATTCATACTGCAGTTGGAAGTCAATTTCTCTATTCCATAGAGCTTATTCTGGAAATAATTCATCTCACTATTCCATTTCACACACCATCCTTATGAAAGTTACCATGCCATAAGCATCCTTGAGTTGCCTCCTCCTTGTTGCACTCACCCTTCCAGGCTCAGGCATCCCTTCAGTGCTACGTAGTCCTTCAACGATCCATATTTCCAAGGATTTCACACACAAGGAGAGCGCTAACCCATTACCAAAAGCCCACCAAGGTTCTACAATTATAGGGCTTTAGTGTCCTCAACAGTGGTTGTTCTTTCCCAACATTCCAACTTTAATCAATATTATCTCATCTGCATCACAGACATGAAGTTATCACGAGAGAACATAAAAGAATTCATTTAGAACTCAAACTTATTTCATAAGTAATTCAATGTTTCCCCAAAATATGAAATTCTATTTCATAATTTTTCATTGTTGTTGCAATAATAGGATGCAATCTTCATGTTGGCTTTCAGCAAGCACCATGATAAATACCATTTTTCCTACAATGCTTCTATCTTGCATTCAACCAACAACTTTTCAGTATTTCCTGTACATCATACCCTCATTGCAATATATACAAAAACCTTATAACATGATCTTAGAATTGTGTACATTCATCAATTCAATCAAAATTATCAAACAATTTATTAGATATAATGAATTATCATTCTATGCATACGCCTGTTCATAATTAATATTAGTAAGTTCATTACTTCTTTTCCTGAACATAAAATTTCTTGTAGTCAATGCTCATGTGACTACTTGACTTGCAAATTTCATGTTGCAATGTCTAACAACTCCTGAAATGTTCTCAACTCCATGAGTTAGCAACATTTAAGCTGTTAGTATAATTATTTCCATGCAATAATATATATGCATGCACTCACAAAACACATTCAACAAATACATTTAAGTATACAATTATATCATGTATGAGTGCAACTATGCCACTTACTAGGCATGAGTGCAACTCTCAATGCATATCTATTCAATGAACATTTGCATTGATTGCTCAAAACGCTCTTTATCTAAGTCATGTATCTTACCATCCATTAATTGGAAATCTGGCCAATGTCGTAACACATTCTCCACACACTTCCCATTATCTTCTCAATTATTTGGATGCCTTCCTTTTCGACCCGAATACTACACCAAGAATATAAGTCTGTGGTGTGCATTAGTGTTTGAAAAAAGGTTGCAGTCCAAGCATTATTTAAAGGTAGGAAGCTCATTGGGTATTTGTGTGGTACATAACCTTTCTATATCCATACTTTTCCATATCCAACCATGTCCTGGTCTCATACATGACTAGCTTTCCTGGCATCATTCCTATAAAAAGTTCTTATCTTTTATTGCTTTGGTTATTACCTCATAACCAAATTAACATGACATGCTATTATGTTAGTGTGTGCATTCAAAATATAAGAATATTTGATAACTATAACATGCCTCTACCCTTTACCACACCTAGTGGTATCTTATTCATGTTAATGCACTTAAACAATACTATACTAGGTATTATAAGAATTCAATATGGGGAAATTCTTACGTGAATTTCCCTTTGGAAATTATGCAACATCATTTCAAAAGAGAAATACTTACCTGCATAGCTTCCATTAAACGAATTTGATGCTACCTGATTAGATGATGACAATAGAAGCTTTCATGCCTCTTTTATCAAACTTATAACCAACACTTTATCTTTCTATTGCTTCCTTCCATATGCAACAACATCATCAACAAAACTTGCAAACATGCAAGCATTCTCTCTTTATGGTTGTTCCAACAAGCCTGAACATACTTGTTGCCACAGAAATTGCAACAACTTCTATTTCCCTATAACACTTTTCCTTGTTGATTCCATAAGTATTCAATTCTTCCCAGATTCTTGAATCTTCTTGTGCTCTCTCTGTAATCACTGTGCATGATTATTTTTGACTTGAGCACTTTCTATCCGAATCACTCTTGGCTGCCTTTGCATTTCCATCCTAATGATAAGCTGATATTAACCTTCAATATTTATTTTCTGGATCCATCTATCCCAACTCATACTTGTATGAACTATAATTCCAATCATGTTGTCTTATAGACTTTGGATCTTCAACATCCATTTACTTTTTGGACTGAACCACTTCATCCCTTTCATGACTGAATATTTTAGTACTTGATTTTTCTTGCACTCTTCTCTTTTCCTTGCCAACTAGCCTCAAACTTGGCTTGCATAGCCAATCTCTATCATAATGTAAGGATGCACATATGTCTCATTCGCTAGTTGCACAAAATTAATTAAAAGTACTCAACATTTCTTTTACTTTACCATCGTAATTTAAAGTGATACTTCCAAACTCTGGGGATGTCACTAATGGCTCTATGCCATTTAAGATGGATTCTTGTCAGGAACCATCTCTTTTTGCATTCAAAACCATGCATAAAACCATTTTCTTCTTCATGGTTCCTTACTGATTCTCTACAGAGATTCATTTCTTTTTGAAGTCCTTCTTGGCTTTGACATCTCCATGCTATTGTGGAAATATCTTCAATACTTTTGGAATGTATCAACAATCGTCTACTATTCTTGTTGTCCCTCCTGGAGTGTTTTCATGCATTCCTATTAGCTTGATATCTACCTCATGATTTCTTCTTCCATTATCTTATGATGTTCATGGACTTGAATCCATCCAAGAATCTTTCCTTGTCTACTTTGCATACTTGCAACCACATATTATGTTGATATTAAATTTCAGCATTCCATTATTACTTGGATATTTAGCCTTTCCTTGACTGATCATATCAACACTGGGATTATCTTGATGAATTGTTACTTTCTCCTGTCACAACCCATCTAATTTTTCAACATGACATGCATAATCAAATTCTGTCATGATGTTGGTTGTTATTCTATCTGAGTTTATATCTTTAACTTGATTGACCCAGGGTTCATATCTACTGGGGTTCTAACAAAGCCTCTAAAACTATCGGCCCTCCTGGTAAACCAGAAGGCAACACAATGCACAAAGTGCACTGTGCAATCTCACCCGAGATAGTTTTAATGGGTGACTGCAATACTGAAGTGTTTGCAGTCTAGGATTGAGTGAAGATTTGAGAGGTGTGCGCTGAGATTTCTATTCAACTTATTAAGGCAGTAAACTTTCATCCACGATTATGCATGGAATATAATCAACTCATTCATTTATCATATCAACAACTACTAAAAAACAATAAGGAAACACATGCATTTAATCACATAACATAGGGTTTTACCGTGGTTCACCCCCTGCTGGGCTATGTCCACAAAGATCTATCTCTTAAGCTCTTTTATTATAGCAGTTCCAAAACTACAGTGTCGCGCGCTTTACAGCTCTTCTCAGTCAGGTCAAGATCTATTACGAGGCGGACTAGATCGCACCAGGCTCCTCAGCCTACGATCTAACCCTCAAGATCTACCCTCCTACTTCTTCCCCAACTCAACAACTTACAAAATTAGGTTGTATCTCAAAATATTATAGCTCGATACACTATGTCCGTCTCTATCTCTCTCTCCTAACTCTTTCCTCTCTATATGAAATCTAGGTATCTATATTTATACATTTCTGGCTCATCAGCCATTACATTGTATTAAGAAAACCCTAACCCTAGTGTCGTTAGGTCTTTCATGCATGCACACGTGTTGCTCTTCCTTCCAGTTGTTGCTTTCCTCGTGCATGCCTTCCTTCCAAAAAATAGCCTTTCTTTCCTCTTTGGCCTGCTTCCAACAGGCCCCCAACACTGACATGTGACTTGTCCTGAGCCACCTAACCTTTGTGTACCTCGTCGATCTCTCTGGTGATCACTTGGACCTTCTCCTTGAGCTTTGTTGCTTTCGTTTGAGCCTGCACGGTCTTCTCCTTCACTACAATCTTGTCGTTGATCAACCTTGCACACTCTGCCTGGGTTTGTGCCATATATTTCTTGTCTTCCTCTACCCGTGCAATGAATTTCGCTGTTCGCTCCTGGAGCTGTTCCATTTGAGCATGACACTCCTTTTTCCGCGTCTGCACAGTGGTGAGTTCTTCCTGCAATTTCTTCATGTCTTGTGCCCCTTTGACACGCTCCATGATTGACATTGTCGTATGCTTCTACTTTAGGTCTTGGATATATGTGCTTATCCTTTCTTCCTCCTGGTCCCACTGCTAGACTTGTTGATCCTCTTCCAACTTCGTCCAAAGTTGCACTGCTCTGTCGAACAAGTCCCTCGCTGCATGGACTTGTTGTTCTATCTCCTATAGCTACTCTATTGCATCATGATTTCTTTGCTCCCTTACCTCTGGTGGAGTGGTAGGTGTGAGATACTCATGAAGATTATCGATCTCCTGATGGTATTGATCGATTGTCTGCACAATCTAATCAATCTTTTCTGTCGCTATGAGTTCGGCCATCTGCGTGGTCTTTGGGATATTTTCTTAGGCTACAACCACTTTCTGCTCCAATCCCTTCACACGTTCCCTCTCCTCTTTGGTCTCAAGCTTGGAATGCTCAAATATCAATTCCAAGTCATCCCATTTATATTTTACCTATTGCAGTTCGACAATGTCTGTGCGTGCATGAGACTGTACCTCTTATGTAACAATGAACTGCAGTTTATATAGGGCCTTGGTGGGTATCCGCGACAATAGAAACTATAATTGTGTCAAATCCTTTAGGGGTGTCTGCCCCACAATATCGTCCATGCGTATCATGCTAGGTGTAACGTGAAATGTTGCACTCAGCCATGGTATTGTCTGGACTGTATCCTCCTCGCTTGCTTCATGTTCTCCTCATGTTTATGATGTTGATGGTCCTGTTTCTATGTTGTTTTCGGCTAGCTATGCTTCCCCGATACTCCTAAGGAGTTCTCTCATGTCTGCTAGATCTTCTTCCATTCTGTCCCTTTGGCGCACATCATTCTCAAAATCCTTGGATTTACGATCCTGGACCAATTGGGCTATCCTTTTTGCATCATTCTCTGTGATCGTGTATTCTAGAGGTGTTATATGAGCCTTCATCTTATTGCACGCACCCCCCGTCTGAGTAGATAGTCTCTTAGTCGGGCTTGGCTCTTGTGGAATAGGACTTGGTGTAGTCCCTTGCGCTACCTCAACCTATTTCTTTTGTACTTGGGGCGCCTATGTGTTATACTTGTTCCCCTTATGGGTTCTTGTCTTAGATGTCCCCCCTTTCATTTTCTTGGGTTTGGTCTGGCCTGTCCTTGGTTTCTTGGGAACTGCGACTCCTGGGGCTCTGTCTATTCCCGCCCTACCTCCTTGACATGTGTATGTTCCTGTTATAACCCTAAATTGCACCAAACATGAATACCTGGCATCGGGCCATCTTACTTGCTATCTTTGCCAATCCATCACTAAACAACTCTTCTAAAAGCCATTGTTTTGAAGGTGTATGTGCCCTACACCACTACTACCCGCGTACACACGCTTGCTGCACAACTACAACTCGCGTACACTCACAAAAAATTGCGAAAAATGAAAATTGAATATGGATACGAGTTTCCGAGCCATTACTTAACCGTTTGACCACCCATATCCAGTCACCCCAACCGTTACTATTTCTTTTGGCCTATAAAATAAGGTGTTGGGGCCCCATTCCAAGAAGAAGAACGAGAGCATATAAACTCTGCCCATTTCAATATCCCCCCATTGCCCCAATATTTTGCAACCACATTGTGAGTATGAGCCAGAATGCCTTCTTCCTCATTTACAAATCCTTGCCATTTCCCTAGAGAGAACTGAAGAGGAGAAGAACATGTGGAAGAAGATGGTGCATGGTGAAGAGGAGCCCAGGACCAAGTTTGAGGAGCAGTGTCGGTCTCATGTTGTAAATGACTTTTGTGAGATTAATATAAAGAAGTATTTTTTCCGTCCCGCCAAATGACGTCTTAAATCTTTATGATTTGTTTACATTTCTTGGTTATGATGTCTAACCCACTAATCCATACATGGAATGCATGCTTATAGTTTCTTTTTTGTCTTTTGGTGAATGCAGGTCAACCTTGGGAGGAGACTTGCAGTTAGGAAACAATCGAGCGCAAAGGGATCGACACCGAATGCGGAGTTTAAGGTATGCCTACCGGATCCTTGTACTTTGTCTTTTATGTATGATTGTGGGATAACTTTGGGATAGTTGATAAAAAGTAGGAGACTTTAGATGGTTAGTTTTTCCTACATTTTAGAACCCTAGTGTAGTCCGTAGAGGGGTTTTCCCGCTATAGCAAAATTGGTGACCATACTGGGGAAGCCTCTAGGGTCTTTGGGGATATTTCTTTTTGGGTGCTTTGAATCAGTTTATTCATTGTTTTTGAGTTTCTGTAAGCTTATGTGTCTTTAAGGGATGCTGGTCTTCCATACCAATACTCCTTGCCTGTGCTTGACTGTTGATTTTCACTTTTTTTGAGAAGTTACAGAGGTGTACACGGCCTGTAGTGGGCCTACACGTGTGCATACGCGCCCTGCCTTTGGACAACCCATGTTCATACGTTGGCTGCTGAAGTGTCAGTAACGTGCATGTGTTGAGAATTTTTTTTAGAAGAGGCAGTCATCCTCTTCCCTGTCATAAGTCACACTTCTTAGGGGTTTTCTTGATCTAGCCCCGGTCTCTGTTATAGCAGTCTGTAGCCTAGGTCTGACCTCAACATAGCTTTCATTGCATCAAAAGATTTCTTGTGTTTTCTTTGATAGGGTTTTTAGACAAGTTTGTGAGTCTGCTTTGATCTGCCTGTTTGGTATTGTCAGTGACTCCCTGTGATCTGTGTTTGGGCCTGAATTCATTTCTTGGTTTTGACTTGTCGTCATTTTTCCTTTTTTTTTTTTCTTCAGAAGAAAATAAAAGAATTCATTTTCAAATTTCTTGTTTTGAAGCATAAAACAATAAAAAAAAAATCTTTCATTTCTTTGTTTGGTAAAGTAGTTTAGGTTAGTTGCTTCATTTACCAAGGAAAAATAAAGTTTTCTTAAGTTATTTACTTGAATGCTTAGGACATTAAGTAGCTCGTAGTCGAGGGAAATCTTGTTTTAAGTTTTTATTTTCAAAAATCTGAGAAAAGTAGTTACGAAAAGTTTGGTTAAAGAGTTTAAATTGACAAATCTTTATTTGTGAAGAAAGAAGTATTTTGTTTCCAGTATCATCTTATGCTCTTCTCTTTCGTCTCTTAAAGAACATCACTGGTTTCACTTCCATTCCTTTTGACTTAAGACAACCACTAAAATTAACGATTAATTAAAAGTTATTAGACTTTGTGTTTGAAGGGTCCATCAATTTAGTCTAGGCTAGAGCCTTGTTTTAGGATTGGAGAGGAAACTCTTCAAGGCTACAAAAAAAAACATAAGAATCTGAGCCAGGGAGTGCTTGAAAGTTCAGTAACCGTGAAAGTTATCTGGGACCCCCCTCTAAAATAGGGGCTAAACATGAGGTCACGTAAGGAAAGGTAGCAGAGATAACCCCTCCAAAGTCGGACCAAGCGTAGTGGGGAGCACATATAGAGAGCTTATATTGGGATTTTGTTGATCGCATTTTCCATGGAGCTTCATGGGTCTCGAATCCGTTTGAGGTCCTCAGTCGTCTTCCAGAACACTTTCTTTCGATACCCTTGATAGGTTTCAGACTTGATACCCTTCTCATTGCGGTCCACCTGAACGTCGACTATACCCGCCTGGTGACTGTTCACACGCTGGCAACCTAGTTGCCTTTATCTTAGTGACTTACACAGGGATTGCAGGGGTATACCGCGGTACCGAGGGCAGACATCGGGCCACGATTTGCAGAGTATAGCCGAAGGGTGCTTCCGTATTCGAGTTTCACTTGCACTGATCAGTAGCTCTAGGGTTGGTTGGTGTAACTGTTCTTCCTACTAGCTAGTGATCTGCTTGTCTTATCTCATAGGATATTTTTATAGTGTGTGCTAGTTGTTAACGTTAATAGAAAGCCCTAGTGTGTCATTGATCTTCTTACACTGTGTAGGATCAGGAGCTTCACCAGTCGCGAAGGCTTCTTTTCCTACCGCCGGTTAATCTGGAGCCACCCCCACCACCACTAAGGCAAAGACTAGACCAACAAGGATCTTTTGAGGCGACCGGGCCACAAGAAACTGAGCCCAACCCATCTATGAGAGGAGAACATTTGATTCCAGAGGAAACAACCATTGCCGACCTCAGAGCGGAAGCTCTTGGTCCTTATAACACTCTGATCACTAATCAATCAGTGCCCATCATCGTACAGGTTAAACCTTACGAGCGTCAGGTAGTGTCACAAGTAGTAATGGAGACAAATACTGCTACTTCTTCAGGGAATTCTCATACTCCCTCTACGGTTGTCACCACAAGGGGTGTTCCGCCTCCTAACCAACTGTCTCCAGTTCGGACCACCATGGTCTCGACTGCCTCTACGTTGGGAAATGGTTCGATTCCGTCTATGGCGGCGATCACTGCTACTTTCACTCAGAGTGCAACAATCCCTTTTTTTTCATACAGGATGCCTGGCTTCGATACAAACTCTATCCTCTTCTACTCCACTCTACAGACTTTAGGTCTGGGGGAAAGGAGCTCTAACACTCCTCTGCAAGGATCCATGTGGGGCACTTCAACTCCCTATAACGCTTTCCCTTATGGAGGGGGTCATATACCTCCTTCGTCCCCTTCGCTTGGCGATGCTCACTAGCACTCCGTCGGGCCGATCGTAAACTATAGTTCCTTTGGAGCAGGTAGTCAAGGACATCCATCTTATAGCATGCTGGTAGGTTCGACACCTTTCTCTTTGTTTGGTGTGTTTGGTAACAATACATTCTCGTTAGCTGTCGTGTCGGCCAGGGGAAACCCCGGTTATGGACAACAAAAGCCTATGCAAGGTATTATTCCTGCACAGGGGGAAAACTTAGGAATTCCTTTCTCACAAGGACCTTGGAATCCGTGGCAGGGATCAGTTCCCTTGTTAGGGATGCCAACTGGGGGCAACCCCTTCCATAGCCAATGGAACCCCAGGCAAGGCTCAACACCTATGCCCGTCGGATCGACAGGGGACAACCTTTCCCAAAATCCTTGGAATGCGACGCAAGCCCATCCCTTTACGTCCTATTACGGGAGTTAGCCGATGATGTCTCAACAAGCGTAGAATCCGTACGCTGGTCAGGGCCATGGTTATTACCAGAACCCTAGCTAGCAACCTAACTTTTCCTGGCAACCTGGTGCCAGCCAAACTCCAGGCTCCTTTTTCTCTGGTTATAATCAACAACCCAAATTACCTTTTCTGGAAACTCTGCACTTGCCAGACTTGACAAGGTTATTAAATGACCCCATCTGTCACGATCCGCGGTGGCCTCCTATGCTGACCAAGTTGCTTTCAGACATTCCAAAGTTTGAGGCTAATCCTAATGAATATCAAGGCGATCATGTGACTACCTTCCATTTATGGTGCTCATCCAACTCTTTGAGAGACGACTCCGTCCAGTTGTGTTTGTTTCAACGCACTCTCATTGGAAGTGCTACGAAATGGTACATTGAGCTCGACTGCTCAAGATACTCTTCCTTTAGAGAATTGACAATGGCTTTCTTAAACCATTTACAATTACCTGTGAGATACGACACCGACACCGAATTGCTGGCCAACTTTGAGCAGACAAAAGTGGACCATATCTGAGATCACATCCGAGAATGGAGACGCAAGAAGAGTTTGATAAAAGTACCAGTCCCACCAGCATTCCTGCTTGAGTGGTTCCTTAATTCTTTGGTACCCCAGTTATCTAAAGACGTCGCAACCTCGAGGGTCTTTTAAGAAGAAGAAGCGATAATGAGAGCTCAACAACTAGAGCTGATTTACTCTCAATCTGATTTACTTTACGAAGTTTTTCCAGATGCACCGCGGTCGATACTTGACAAGACCATACATATATCTAGACCACATGTCAATGGTATTATTGGTTCAGTGAAAACGAAGCCTGCTGATTAGCTGTCGAATCAATTGTAGCAATTGTCAATACAACAAAAAACGGGTAGCCAGACCACTAGTTCGGCTGCTCCCCCTATTCAAACGTCGGATGTACACAGTGTGCAATCGACAAACCTAAAGTCCACCCAACAGCTTGACAGAAAGAAGAAACAACGAAAGAAGGGTAAGGGGGATAAGAAACCTACTAATAATGCTGGTGGGAGAAACACAGAAAAGAATAATTCGAAGTATCCGTGTAACCTTTGATGGGTACTTTCGATTACCCACCTTCGACCGACAATGTCCATTACATATCAGTTGTCCCCGACCAGCCTAGGGCTGAAATATTTCAAACCTCGTCGTTTCACACGACTTACTTTAACGATATGTGGACTCTTCCTTCCCCATCAGCTACGATGGAAGGGACAGGGCACCATGGCATGGCCATGCCTTTGTCCGCGACAGAAGTTGCGTAATATATAGTCCAACAATCTTCCGCCGACCTCGACCCAACTCTCACACAGGAGTTAGATCCGGTTCTCGAGCCTATTTGGGCTCAAGGTTCCCTTGCCAATACTAATTATTTAGACTTAGTCTTGCCCTTAGATGAGGCGAATATTGAGGCAATGACTAGTCTGGATAGACCCTAGGATGATCTCCATCACAGATCTTCTTTTCTCCCAGAGTTAAGAAAAATTGAAGTAGGAGAATTCACTCTGACTATGACTGGAGATAGGGCTTGTCCTATCAATCCTTTGGCTACGCACGTTGTTTACACTGAAGGAAATATGGAAACCATCGCTAAAATGACACCTATTGATAGCTCTAGAATCCCTGGTGTCATGGAGAATATCTTCGTCGGAGCAGATTGCTCCCCCGAGGAGATTCAAATCTACACAGATTTATTTAAATAATTCCACGACGTGTTTGCCTGGTATTACGAGGAAATGCTAGGCATAGATCCAAGAATCGTTGAACATGAAATCACAACATATCCTGATGCCAAGATGGTCTGACAGAAGCTTCGTCCAATTAATCCCAGAAAAGAAGCAACTATTAAGGCTGAAGTAGAGAAACTACTCAAAGCTGGTTTCATCTACCTCGTTTAATTGACTCAATGGGTGTCAAATCCCGTGCCGGTCAACAAAAAGCAGGTTATGATTCATGTATGTACGAAATTCCGTGATTTGAACAAATTCTGTCCAAATGATACTTTCCCCACGCCATTTATTGACCAGATAGTCGATGAATGCACAGGTTGCGAGGCTTTTTCTTTCATGGAAGGTTTTTCGGGATACAATCAGATACAAATCAAACCCGAAGTCCAACACAAAACCTCTTTCATTTTCCCATGGGGTACATTCATTTATCGGAAGATGCATTTTGGTTTGAAAAATGCTAGAGATACTTTTCAGTGGGCCATGTCTTTTGCTTTCCACGACCTCAAACACGTAGTTAAGACTTATCTTGATGATTTAGCATCACGATCTCGTAAGAGAGCTCATCATCCAACACACCTCCGAATTATCTTTGAGCGATGTCGCTACTACCGGATTCGCTTGAATCCAAACAAATGTAGTTTTTGCATAACATCGGGTCGTCTACTTGGTTTCATATTTTCGACAATAGGGATCATGGTCGATCCTCTAAAGGTTGAGGCAATAGTTCAGTTGCCTCCCCCATGCACAATCCCTCAGCTTCAAAGTTTATAGGGAAAAACAAACTTCTTACGATGTTTCATCGCAAACTATGTCGAGATCACAAAGGGTTTCATGTGTCTACTGAAGAAGGACATTCATTTTCATTGGGACGAAGCCGCTCAATGCTCTTTTGAAGTGTTTAAACGCACCCTCACGTCTACCCCTATGTTTCGGCCACCCAATTATAATAAAGATTTCTTATTGTACTTGGTCGCTACAGAGTCGACTATCGAGATGGTCTTCGTTCAGGAGGATGATTTTCTCTCATAATACATGACCTATTACTTGAGCCGAGGTCTGGTTGGACCGAAACTCAATTATTCCCACGTTGAAAAACTTGCGTTGGCAGCCGTTCATGCTGTCCAGCGGTTCCGTCATTACCTCTTGTTTCACAAGACCACTGTCATTTTCGTTGTGAATCCATTTCAATACATGTTGACACGACATGTAATCAGTGGAAATATCAGTAGATGGATAGTTATCCTCCAAGAATTTGACTTGGATTTTGTCTTGGTGAAATCCAAAAAGTCGTTGGTCTTCGTGGAACTCATTTAAGAACTTTCGGTCGAATCAGGTGATGTTATACCCGAGGAGTCGCCTATCAAAGGAGACATGTTTTTGATCGTGTCTTCGGACCCCTGGTATGGAGATATACTAGTCTATCTCCAGACTTTGAAGTGCCCCACCTCTGCTTCTCATGATGAGCGTCACCGTATACGCCACCAGGCCAAGAAATATCTCATACTCAAGGACAATTTGTATCGTCGAGGTGTAGATTGCATCCTTCGCCGCTGTCTCACTCATGAAGAAGCCGAAATCGTGCTTAATGATTGGCACATAGGAGCATGTGGTGGTCAGTTTTTTGGGTTGGTAACAACCCAAAAGATTCTACGAGCCGGTTACTTTTGGCCGACATCAATCAAAGATTGTGTTGAAATGGTCAAGAAGTGCCACCCGTGTCGGATCTTCTCTCGGAATATGAGGGCACACCCCGCTCCCATGTTTCCTGTCATCACAGTTGGTCCCTTCACTAAGTGGGGGATTGATTATGCTACATGCAACCCTCCTTCCACAAGAGGGCACCGTTATATCATCGTAGTAGTAGACTGCTTCACGAAGTGGGTCGAAGCTATGCCAACGTTTAAATATGATGGCGAGACAACAACTCTCTTTTTTTTTAACCAGATAATAGCAAGGTTCAATGTCCCGAGAGAGATTGTCACTGACCATGGTAGTCACTTTCAGAAAAAAATGATGTCCAAGTTAACATCAAAGCTTGGGTTTAGGCAAGAACATTTGTCACCCTACTATGCACAAGCGAATGTTCAGGTGGAAGCTGTGAATAAATCCCTTAAGACTATTATACAACGAATGATCAATTTGACCAGGTCAAATTGGCATTTGATGTTGTACTCGACATTATGGGCCTACCGAACGTCTGTTAAAACTGTGACCGGTTTCTCACCTTTTCAACTCGTTTACGGGCTGAAAGATATCTTGCATATAGAGTGCCAAATCCCCTCTCTAAAATTGGCAGTACAGTTATTGCCAGACACTTCACTGCTTGAGGATCGTTTATTATATCTTGAGCAGCTCGATGAGCAACGTCGAGATGTGGCCTTGGCTAATGAGGCTCACAAACAAAAATTCAAGTGTCAGTATGATCGGTCTGTCCGTCCTTGGATTTTCTTTGAAGGCGACCTTGTCCTAGTCTATGACCAAGATAAGGACCCCCTGGGGGTAGGCAAGTTCAAATCCATGTAGTTCGGACCTTTCATCGTGAAGGAGGTTCTAAAGAAGGAAGGTTATCATCTGGTGGACTTTGAGGGAAATGCTTTGGAGGAGCCTAGAAATGGGCTCTACCTCAAGAAGTATTACTTGTAGGTGGGTCGCCTTGGGTGACTTCTTGTAACATATGTATAGTCTTATACATTTTCTTTTTAGTTTTTGTCTTTTTGGTTTTATGGATGTGTCATTTTTTATGTCATATTTTTCACTGTGGCAGATGTCAAGTGAATCAGAGGTGTTCATTGGGTTTGCGGATGGTGCTAGCCGACACACTCGGAGGCTTCCTTCCACATCTTGGGTGATTTTCACACCTTAGGGATATTTTCTATCTTCAGGAGGTATCTGTTTAGGTGGCACCACAAACATGTCGCCGAATACAACGAAGTTTTAGATTTTCTTCGTGACGCTTTGTCGCATGGTATCTCTCACCTTCGGGTCTACTTAGTCGCTCAACTGGTTGTGTCCCAGTTAAATGGGGTTTACCATGTTTACAATCATACACTACACCGACGGTTCCTTAGGGTACGTCTCTTAGAACGAAGCTTTGATTACATTACCTATATCCATGTTCCTAGGAGATTGAATCAAATCACAGATACTCTAGCTAATCATGTAGTAGATTGACATATTGTACACATGTAAGAAAAATCACAAACAAGCACATGTAAAATACATTTGTAAAATAGATTTAATCCATAAGACGTAAAAAGATGTAAAATATCCATATATATATCAAAAATATCAGAGTACATGGGTGGGCACAGGCGCTTAAAAAATATGTCCAGTAAGAGTCACGGGGCTTATGCCCTAAAAAATACACAAAAAGTGCTCTCGGCACATAAGTAGTCCAACATAGCTAAGGGCGGGGCCTGTTGGCCCTACCATAGTGAACAACGACATTTTCCAAACGCTGGAAGAGATGGACCCAAGTCCGTGGCACCCCAACTACGTGAGGTTGCGTCGACGGTGGGAGATCCTCGATCTCCGCCATAGGGACTGTATGAGTGAGCGTAGTGAGGTTCTACTCTACCCATCTCAATACTCTCTCAGCCTCTTCGACTAGGTCCCCCCCTGCTGCTGCTGCTGGTTTGGCGATTGCAGTTGGTCCTGCCTCTGGTCGAGGATGCCACCGAGTCCTCGAGAAGTCTGCTAGACGCACTGGTCCCACATCTGTACATAACAGATACATAAGTGTCAGATACTTTGGTATACAAAAAAATGATATATATAAAAAGACATAAAAATTAAATAACTTTGAAAAGAAAACTTACCCATCTCTCCTCGCTCTGCTCCGGGAGGTACAGGCATGTTAGGATCCCTAGAAAAATTGATCCCAACATAGGGGTAGTACTCTATTGCCGAAATTTGCCATGACCACTAGTCAAAAAAATTATCATCAAAAGCCTCGATGGTCCTCCCTCCCCCCTGTTGCAGCAACAACGCCGCCCATCTGCATAGCACTGGGAGAGAGGCCTCGTGCCCTCGTATAGTCTCTCGAGGAATGAGACTGGGTACCCTCTCGAAGAAAAAGGAACACAAAACATTCCCGAACCTGAAGTTTTGATGCTCCCGTATCTGACACTTTGTTAGTTGTATCTTCATGCAATCCAGCATGGTTGTACTCTAGTCTAAAATCCGTGTATTTAAGCATTGTACTGCATAATGCATGTGTGCCCGGGAAGCCTGATGCAAATCCGCGGATCCAGTGATTCACCCAATGAGAAGAACTATGACTTTCAGTGATAGGTTGCTAATCTTATGTATAGGCACCTGAGAACCTACTTTCTCAGTACCAGTCTTGCAATGGAGTCCAATCAACTCCTCAATGTTGTGAGGCCCGGGGGGGAAATTACACAAGTTGACTAGATCCCCTCTCCTCGAGAGACCAGTCAGGAAGTAAATGTCTTCAGTTGTTGGAGTCAACGACTTCCCCTCGAGCATGAATGCCTCTGCGTCAGGATGCCAGTAATCTATCAAAGCATTCAACAACCTGGGTTGTGCCCTCATAAACGGACAATGGAAGAACTTTAACAACCCACATTGTGATAAAACAACGATAGCAGTAGGGTCCTCTGAGACCAAAAAATCAATGTCTTCATGCTCCCTCTCTCTCCAATGAACATACATCCTACAAAATTCCAAAGTTTGGAGTTAACTCTTGCCTTTTCATTTTTCCACTTATTTGAGGGTATACATGGGCTGTCTTGGCGACAATCGCATGTGCACGTGGGAAAATTATCTTCTGCCCACATGTACACATAGGCTGTGCTTGGAAAACTCGCGTACACGCGAGGATGACCTCTTTAAAGGTCAGTGCCCCCCCAGAAAACAAAAATAAATGAAAAAATGAAGAATGGAAATGCAAGAGAGGCTAATTTGTACTTACTTGGTCCAAGCGGAAGTTTGTTTTGTCCACTGAAGCTCCTGGAATCAACTCTTTCGACAAAGGGGTGTTTTTTTACTTTTGGTCAATTCTCAATTTACAATGGTGATAATGAGCTACCAACATTCTATTTATAGACTTTTTGGCCCCTTTTTGTCATTTTTTTTGGACCCTTTTGTCATTTTTTTTCTAGCTTGAAAATAGTTTACTATGGTTCTTGAGTTTCTCGGGGGATGTTATGATAAGTGTTACTTTGGGTATTTGAATTTTTTTTTGAGAGTTGGGTCATTTTTAAAGGTCTTTTGGTAAAAAATTGTTTTTCCAACTTTGTGCATGTAAAATAGGATTCCACCTCCACTTGTTGCACCTCGTTGTCTTGTTCTCTTTTCCATAGGATCGATCCCACCGAATTGCGACACATAACCCTCACTCCTGCTCTATAAGTGTCATAATTTAGTGGTAGATCCTACCTTCACATGGATGCCCTAGGTAGATCCTGGTTTGCATTTTGGTGTCCATGTTGTCGTTAATGATCATAGGCTCGGGAGTCCTTGTTAGTTGTTCATAATTACGAGTTTGAGCCTCACTTGCATGATTCATTATCACTTTTGACCTCACCCTCAGGACTCCCAAAAACAACAAGTCTTCTTTTAAGACATTTTCAGACCCTCTAAACATGAAAAGATTGTCAATCGATCTTGTTTCCCTTCACTCTCGTCAAACTAAAATTTGAAGGCATGTCTATTCGGTGGTAGTTTACCCCTTTTTCGATCCGGATGGTCAAATGTACGAACAAAGGTATACTCTAGGAGCCCCGATTCTCTAGAAGAGTATTCTCAGGTATAGATTTAACCCTCTTTCGGGCATGAGGGACTAAATTTATGGAAAAGTAACCCCCACGGAGTCCATAGTTAGGCTCTTTTCAGACTCCCTAAAATTGAAAAGATTGTCGAGTGACCTTGTTTCTTCACACTCGTTAAATTGGTCTAGAAGAACACCCCTTACAGAGTCCATAGTTAAGCTCTTTTCAGACTCCTTAAATATGAAAACATTGTCGAGTGATATCATCTTTATCACACTCGTTAAAATGATTTTGAATAGATGTCTGTTTGGTGCTATTTTACCCCTTTTTCAAGATGACTAGACTACCTTCGGAAAAGGTACCCCAGTAGAGTCTCCTTTTACGCTTTGTCAGACTCTCTAAAAATGAAAAACCGTCAAGCTTACCTTCTCTTGGCTCGTTAAAATTACATCGAAGGACATTATCATTGTGTCTTATTAATCACATTTGCATCCCTGCATCTTTGGCCTAATGTCGGCTCCATGTTGCTCTCAACTGAACCATTTGAAGCATGCCTTATACACAAGCCTTGTAGCACTTTGCCTCTGCGTCTTGACACCTTGACCCATGGAGGATTTTTCCCAAGTGTCATTTTCCTGCATATGTCCCCTTGCTCTGAGCATCAGTGTGTTCCTTGCGCTTGGAACTAGTATGTATGTGACACTCGATCCTCCTTTGTAATGTATAATTCTTTTATTCTTTTTCAAAGCTTCCCGAAATTATTGAAAAAGACAAAAAAATCAAATATACCCCAAAAAGAGGAAGGGAAAAGTATTTTCTTTTTGTTAAAATCACAATGATTCGCCTTTGGACAAAACACATCCTTCCATTTGTCTGTCAAGCCCTAGGATTCAATATAACCTTAGGAAAGTTGTTCTCGCTACATAGAGTTGTGTCCTCCTCCATTTGGTTATCCTTCCAAACATTTGGAGAGTTAGAGTTGCCTCCTTCATCGTGAAGTTATGTCAATTCCATGCTGCCTAAGTCTCATATTTTGTCGTGTTTTCATCCAAGGGAAATTTTACTAAACTTGAGTCGGCCCTTCTGCAGTTTGTCTCTTGTTCTCATGCCTGGCCACTCCAGAAGACCGATCAATTCCTTGTTCAAAATCAATAAAGTTCTCTGCCTGATCATCGAGATCCTCTTGTCTGTTCCCGATGAGCAGTCAAAGACATCTGGGTAGTGAATTCGTACATTGATATTACACTCCTACCCGAGTTTTGAAGATTTTGAAGTTGTTTCTCGAGCTCTAAAGACCTCATCTCTAGCCATCAGGCTTCATTGGCTTCTTGAATATGGATACTATACATGTATATATTTTGATTTTGAGATGTATATCCATTGTGTACTGCTCGCGACTACAATTTATATAGTTATATGACATTGATCTGCAGTGTATTTGATTAGCAACCATGATTTTATTTCATCCCGAGCATGGGTATGCTTGCCTCGGTGAGACAAATTGTTATTTTGTAGATGGCACCTCCCGAACTCTGGTCCTTGGGCTCACTCGCTCCTTACACTGGTGAACATTTGTAATGTATTTCGGCCATCAGATGCTCTTCTGAACTCACACATTAGGGGGCATCTGTTATAACCCTAAACTGCACCAGACATGCATACCTGGCATCAGGCCATCTTACTTGCTATCTTTTCCAAGCCATCACTGAACAACTCTTCTAAAAACCATTGTTTTGAAGGTGTACGTGCCCTACACCACTACTGCCTGTGTACACACGCTTTCTGCACCACTACAGCTCGCGCACACTCACAAAAAATCGCGAAAAATGAAAATTGAATATGGATACGGGTTTTTGGGTCATTACTTAACCATTTGACCACCCATAGCCAGTCACCCCAACCGTTACTATCTATTTTGGCCTATAAAATAAGGTGTTGGGGCCCCATTCTAAGAAGAAGCACAAGAGCATAGAAACTCTGCCCATTTCAATATTCCCCCGTTGCCCCAATATTTTGCAACCACATTGTGAGTTTGAGCCAGAATTCCTTCTTCCTCCTTTGCAAATACTTTCCATTTCCCTAGAGAGAACTGAAGAGGAGAAGAACACATGGAAACAGTTGGTGCATGGTGAAGAGGAGACTAGGACCAAGTTCGAGGAGCAGTGTCGGTCTCATGTTGTAAATGACTTTTGTGAGATTAATACAAAGAAGTACTTTTTCTGTCCCGCCAAATGACATCTTAAATGTTTATGATTTGTTTACATTTCTTGGTTATGATGTCTAACCCACTAATCCATACATAGAATGCATGCTTGTAGTTTCGTGTTTGTCTTTTGGTGAATGCAGGTTAGCCTTGGGAGGATACTTGCAGTCAGTAAACAATCAAGTGCAAAGGGATCGACACTGGACACAGAGTTTAAGGTATGCCTACCATATTCCTATACTTTGTCTTTTATGTATGATTGTGGGATAACATTGGGAAATTTGATAAAAAGTAGGAGACTTTATATGGTTACCTCTGCCTACATTTTAGAACCCTGGTGTAGTCTGTAGAGGGTTTTCCCGCTATAGCAGTTCCTTCCTTGCCTCTTTCTCTGCCACTGCAGGTATGTCTTGATTCCTCCCAATCCTTGATGACCATTTCTATGTCTCCCTCCATGATGCAATAACGCATTTGTAGCCATTGTTTGTTGGGATCCTTTCGTGCCTAGATCCACATCGCATGTCGAGTGGCCTTAAAGTTAGCTATGCCATGATAGTATGAAATAGCCTGTGGTGGTATCCTCCACATGTTGGCGATGGTCTCCTGTAGATCGTGAAGATATCCTTTGAATATAGCTGCGTTCATCTTTCTGTTTCTGGCGTTCGAAGCGGTGCCAAGCGATAAATATCTCGCTCCATGATTGGGTTTGGGTCTGGTGGAAAAAATACATAGCTTGGTTCCTTCCATCCCATAATGGCTATCAACATGATCAAACATGAGTAATGAAATTTTGTCCCCAGATCATGTGCATCCTTGCAGTCATCTAGGAACATATTCAAAAGATAAGGGGCCTAGTTGATCGTGGTTCCCTCGACACATTGTGCTGTAGCTGCGACGACCCTAGCCGAGACTTCCTCCTTGCATAATTTTCTGAGCAGCTTGTAGGACATGATTTTCGCGACCATTTTTGTCATGGTGTCACTGATCCGTTTGATAATAATTTCGTGCGTCCCCCTTTCAGTGTCGTATTTATTTTTCATCTCCTTAGCGAGTGATTTCTCCTTTTTTTTTCCTACATAAATTGTGCGAGATCCATGCCCGTGATGGAAGCCCTATGATGTGCACAATGAGATCTACGTCTATTGAGACGAGTTTGTTCAACCACAAATATCCACCATGTGTGACCACCATCAATTGCTTGACGCAATTGTTTGCATATTGTCCTTTGCCAAAGTGTGGTAGTTCCAACAGACCTAAAATTCCATTTTTTTCCAGTCCTGGTGCCATGGTGGTGAAATCTGGTCGTCCGCTGAGCTCAGTAGCCTTTGCAACCTCTATAAACTTCGCTCTGTGCTTCGTATGCTCTATCTCTCTCTTCCTCCTTAAATTTCGCAATAAGATTTTTTCTCCCATGTCCTCGCTTTGTATGGGTGTTGTGTGAATCTTGTTGAAGACGTTACCTTTATTACGGATTCAATGAACCTCCAGTTTTGTCATAATTTCCATTACTCTCCCTCATCGTCTCTAGTTGGCGTGATTACAGCGACATCCCATCCATTGTTTCCGACATTCAATTTCGCATGTCGTTGTCACTTAGCACTTCTTTTGCCATCTTCTTCTTTTCACGCTTGTTTTCGTTTTGAAATTACCGTTGGCCTTGTCTTCATCGGGATCGTATTCCTAAGTGTGTGTGTTCCTTCTCCTTTCATAGCATTGTACCTTTGTTGGTATTGTTTGATATCCTACTTTATTTATTTATTTATTTTTACTGCGTGATGGATTTCAAGTTGTGGGTGGTCGAATATCCTAGTACCTTCAACTATACAATTCCCCCATCTATCACAGTTTTTACTTCGTAGAGTCCTAACTAGTGCATTCTGAGTTTTCCTGGATATTGAATGGATTTTTTGTCATACATCAACACTAATTCTCCGTCCTTGAAAGTTTTCTTCTTGATGTGTCTGTCATGCCACACTTTGTCCCTTGCCTTCTGAACTTGTTGGTGTAACCCTGCTAGGATATGATCTTCCTCCATGATCATCAACTGATTCAGTCTCTCCTATACTGCGCCTCACTCTGTCATGTGTGTAATCACTGCTACGCGCAAACTGGGTATAAAAAATTCTAATGGCACCACTGCTTGTTGTCCATATACCAATCTGAATAGTGTGTGTCATATCAATTTCTTGCATGTGGTCCTATATTCCCACAATACTGCTAGTATTTTGAGGTCCCAATCATCCCTGTTGACATTACAGATCTTTGTCAATGCGTTTTCCAGGATTTTGTTGAATGCTTCTACTATTCTATTTGCTTGTGGATGATATGGTGTTCTCTTTTGATGGTGGACTTCAAACTCTTCAGTCATATCCTTAATAGTGTTGTTAATGAAGTGCGTACCTTGGTCGCTCATCAAAATTATTGGGCAACCAAATATAGTGATTACTTGTTCAAATAGAAAGTGTGTTGTTGTTTCTACGCTGCAATATTTGACTAGTGCTGCTTCCGCCCATTTTGTTAGGTATTTCGTCGCGGTGATAATGTATCTTGCTCCTGTCCTCTTTGCTAGTGGGATAATTGGTCCCACAAAGTCTATTGCCCATTTGTCGAATATCTGCAACGTTACCTATGTTCATAATGGAATTTCTTCCCTTCTATTGGGTTTGCCAACCCTCTGACAGACATCACATCTCTGGCAGTATTCCTTCAAATATCTGTGAATGGTTGGCCACTAAAGTCCTGCGCGCAATACCTTCTTCATGGTAGCTTTGCCTACGTAATGTCTTCCTGCTATTCCCTCATGGGATTCTGCTAAAACCCTTGGTATTTCATGGTCTAGCACATATCTTCACAAGATGCTATCTGTGCCCATTTTGTATAAGTGTCCTGCGATCAACTGATAGTCTGTAGCTCGGACTACCCGGTTTTTCTTCTGCGTGGTGTTGTATTCCTATGGCGCAGTACCTATACTTAAGTACTGGATGATGTATACAAAGTATTCATCGACGATCTAGACTGAAAATAGTTGTGCGTCCATAAAGTTGTCCTCTAAGCTTGTAGGTTCCTCTCCATTCATGACCCTTGATAGGTGTTCAGGTCCTGCATTTAACTTTACTGGCTTGACTATTAATTCAAAATCAAACTCTTGAAACAGTAGTAACCATCGACAGATTCTCCCCCCCAACACTGGCTTGTTGACTAGGTATTTAAGGGCTGAGTGATCTGTGAACATCTTAAAATGTTTTCCCAGTAAGTAGTGTCTGAACTTCTGTAGTGCGTAGACCATAGCTAGGCCTTCCCTCTCTGTGGTGTTATAGTTCTGATCTGATTCTGATAGTTTTTTTCTCGCGAATGCTATAGAATGATCCAAATCTTCTACTCCTGGCTGTGCCAAAATAACTCCAAGTGCTATGGTTGATGCATCTACATGTACGTGGAATGTATTCTCATAGTTTGGAAATACCAGTATTGGTGCGGTGACCATCTTTTCTTTCAGTGTATCTAGACCGTGTTGACAATCTTCATTCCACTGAAACTTTGTATCTTTCCTTAACAGTTACTCCATCGGCATGGTGATCTGTGCGTACCCTTTGATAAATTTTTTGTAGTATCCTGTGTGTCCCAATGTCGCTCTTAGTTGTCGAACTATATTTGGTGGTGGTAATTTAACAATTACTGCAATCTTTGTGGGATCTACTAGTAAACCTTGTCTGCATACTATATGGCCCAATAGTATCCCAAACAGTGTTCCAAAGATGCACTTATTGATGTTTAATGATATCTGGCACTTCCTGCACCTTTCTAACATCAACCGCAATACCTCTACATGGTCTTTCAACAAAATATAGACTATCCAGTTGTCCAAGTATACTTCTAGAAACTTGTGGATAAATTCCTTAAATGAAGCTATGACTACTCTAGAAAATATTGCTAGTGTGTTCTTCAGTCCAAACGACATGACTGTGTACTGGTAGGATCCCCATTCTGTAGCAAATGTGGTCTTGTATCTGTCTTCCTGTGCTATCTTGATCTGGTGGTAGCTTGAGAATCCATCAATGAATGAGTAAACTTCGTGTCCTCCTATGTTCTCCAACACTTCGTCTGTGAAAGGTGTAGGGAACGGGTCATGTAGGCATGCATCATTCAACTTCCTCAAGTCGACGCATATTCTTATCCCTCATTGTTTTTTCTCCTGAACTACCATCGGGCTTATCCATTCTGATTCTTCCACATGTTCTATGATTTTGGCTTCGAGCATCCGATCGATCTCAGCTTTGAATTTCTGCTTATATATCGGGTTTAATCTGTATGGTCGTTGTCTGATCGGTCTTGCTTAAGCTCTGAGTGGTATCTTCATTTCTCCTATATCTCCTGCTATGCCCTTCATTTCTGTAAATGTTATGGAGAACAGATCGTTGTACTTGCACAATAAATCTATTATACTTTCTACTGTTTGCTCATCCCAATAGTCCCCAATGCTGGCCATTTTGGGATTTTCAACTGTCCCAATGTTGAATTTCTTCACCTTGATCGACACTGCAATTAATTCTAATTCTAGAGGTGGAACTTCCACTTCTCTTTCGACTTCTTCTTCCTCAATATGAATATCGCGCAAATCGTCTTCATCTGGTGCTTCTTCCTGCACATGGTAGCATGAAAACAACTCTTTCACTATCTTTCTGTTCCACTGTTGATCCTTTGTTATGAGTTCAACTTCTGATTCCTTAATGAATATGACCCCTCTTATCTGCTTAAGTGTTGCATCTATGTTGGGGTTCTCATGCTTGAATGATAAAGTGACTGTAAAATTTTGTTGCAATATTATTCATCTCGTAGTTCCTCTGCGTACTTCCTAGTCCGTATACCAGTTTGTTGGTATGCCTTCTAAGGTATGTACGAAATGATGAGGCCATTCCTCTGGAGGTGTCATTTTCCACAGTGCTCTTCACTTCTCCAAGTGTTCCGCTAGTGCCCCCTGTCCATCGTACTTCTGCTGCTGGTTCTTTGTTCTGCGCCAAACCTTATGTGTAGTAGCTGCTTACATCGGTACCAATCCTTGATTGTTTCCTTATGTGAGCCCCACCATCTTGCAGGTTTTGCCTTGAGTTCTATATCGAGTGCTAAGAGTCTCTGATTTTCTAACACTTCATTCTCATACTGTGCCAATAATACTTCTAGATCATTTAATCCATGGAAACTGGGTGGTTCCCTTATCTTTGTACCTACCCATGTTACTGCGCGGTCTATTCTTGCACATATTCTTGTGGAAACTTCGTGTAGCCTTTGTTGCCATTTTTCTAACCCTGTATCTGAGTCTGTCACACATGAAGTAATTCTTCTCCAACTGAGTATCCCATCTGCAGTTGGGTTTATGTAATCCTCACCGCGCACAGTTGTTCTATACAACTAGTTGATTTCCTCTAAGTCTAAGGAAGTAGGTTCTACAAACCTTTCCCCTTTTGATGGTTCTAATGGCGCGATGACCCTATATTCTTCTGACTCGAATGCCATTTTTCGTGTCTTTAAGTTGATTATGGCTTGGTTATCAAACATGTAATCCAAGCCAAGTAATGATGGATATGGTGTTGTGTCGTCCACTACTTCAATCACTTCGAAGTATGCTTTGGTGTGCACTCCATCCATATCTACTGTTACCAATTGGATATTCCTCTCTCACATCAAATCCATAGTTCTACAATCTTTGTCATCATGTACCACTGACTTGCAAAAGTTGCAATATGAAGTCTTTGGGATTGTCTAGTATTTCTGCATCATTGGGCAGTGATATGGATCGTGGCTTGGTTTCTTATAGATTTCACACCATAGTCCTCTTGTTGGTAACCGGTTTGGCATTATGACTGCCATGTACTGCACGAATGTTGGACATTCGTTCTTGTGGTGTCCTTTCGTCCTGCATGTGGTACACCAAACAACTTCTCGTTTGTCCTTACTTTTGTTCTGGTTTAGCTGGACATTAAGTTCTTCAATTCCTCCTTCATCTCTTCAATGGCTAGGTCCGTCTGCTAATATTGGTTTTCTTCCAGTTGCAGGGTTTCCTGTAGAGCCTCTGCGTGTGTCTGAAATTTCTTTTGTCGTAATGGGTATTTCAAGTGTGGTAGTAGTGAATTGACGAATAGGTGCCTGTGTTGCATATCGGTCATGAGATATTTAAACTTTCCTTTCATTTGCTTGAATATTTGGTTAATCTCCCATACATATTCTCCTAGTTTCTGTATAATTTTTATCATCTTGTTCATGTACTAATCCTCTGAACTTGGCTTCTGAAACTTATTTATCAACAATTTCTTGATGTCTACAATCGTTCTGGTTGTCCCTAGTGGATTGTTTATAGCTAAACTCATATACTAATCCAATGCGCAATCCATTAGTGTAATCGCTGGTTGTGCAAGTTTGGTATCTTCGTCTGTGATCTGTTTTTCTTCCCAAATCTTTTCACGTATTAAAAAAATGTTTTTTTGGGTCCTCCAATGCTTCTCCTTTGAATTATGGTAACTTGATGGTGGGATTGTGTTTGACCATCCTGAATGTTGAAATACTACCTCCACGTGGTGTAGATACTTGATTAGTTCTTCCTGAACTGGCTCCTCCAACTTTTGTGCCTTATGTGGATGTACTTCCTGCTGTCTTTCTTCTTCCGAAATTCAGTTTTCTAAACGATGGTGTTCTCTTTGGTGTATTAGTTGCACATGGGTGTATGGGTTCCACACTGACATTAATATGGATAGGATTGTTGCATTCTCTTCCTGCTCTTGGACCTCTCGTCTTCCTTTCATCTAGGATTTCCTCAATCTGCTCCACAGCTTGGAGATCCTCTACCTCTTCTTCATCACTCGCCAAGCATTCCCTTGTGGATACAACTTTCTTCTTTGTATTCACCTTGTATTGGTAGGGTACTCCACTACACGTCTTTCCAGATGTCACCATGATCCACTTGATCTAGTCGTCGCCCATCATGATTGGGTCCAAGGGTTCCTAGTTCTTCTATTTATCCACTCCTCCTTCCATTTCTCCTCTTTCTGTAAGTTATTCCCCCCTTCCCTCATGTACACAGGGAAGTTTAGCTGTCTAAATCCATCATCATTACACCTTTGTTAAATAGAAGTATCTTAATATAAGTATACAACGATCGAATATACCTTCCTCGAGGCCCGCGTAAAAACTATTTCTCTGCTAAGATGTACGACTTTGTTGTATCTACTGCAAATTTTATTATAAAGCCTTCTACAATACTATCACGCCAAAAATCTACTGCGCAGGTGAATTTGTTGTTCACCTGGTGTAACTGCTCAATCTGAACTGAGGTCCACTCTATCTGTTGAATCTGGTTTGTTGCATGGTTATCTTTCAACCTCAATATCCATTCCTGCAATAAGTGTGGGAAATCACAGAAAAAGACTTCATGTAGATCGGTAAACATGTATTTCTCAAGATATTTGCGTGGTGTTACTCTAGGATTTCTGTTATCTTTCTGCACAAATTCAAGCTCTTTTGTATTTAACCATATTTCGATCTCTGATTTTGTGGGATTCCACGGTCTCAACATCCCCTTCTAGAGGTGCATTTTTCTCATCATCCGATTAAGTATTCCCTTGACCTGCCTTCCGCAGATCTTATGATTTTTCAACAGATCCCATCTACTCAATCCTATACTGTTCCAATCAACGGAAATAGAACCATTTGTTGGTTGTTATTCTATCTGAGTTTATATCTTTAAATTGATTGTCCCAGGGTTCATATCTACTAGGTTTCCAACAAAGCCTCTAAAAATATCAGCCCTCCTGGTAAACTAGAAAGAAACATAGTGCACATAGTGCACTGCGTAGTCTCACCCGAGATAGTATTAATGGGTGACTAAAATACTAAAGTGTTTGCAGTCTAGGATTGAGTGAAGATCTGAGAGGTGTGTGATGATATTTCCATTCAACTTATTAAGGCAGTAAACTGTCATCCACAATTATGCATGGAATATAATCAAATCATTCATTTAGCATATCAACAACTACTTAAAACCAGTAAGGAAACACATGCATTCAATCACATAACATAGGGTTTTACCGTGGTTCACCCCCTCCTGGGATACATCCACAAAGATCTATCTTTAAATCTCTTTTATTATAATATTTCCAAAACTACAGCGCTGCGGGCTTTACATCTCTTCTCAGTCGGGTTGAGATATATTATGAGGAAGACTAGATCGCACCAAGATCCTCATCCTATGATCTAACCATCAATATCTACCCTCCTTCTTCTTCCCAAGCTCAACAACGTACAAAATTAGGTCATATCTCAAAATATTATAGCTCGATACACTATGTCTGTCTCTAGCTCTCTCTCCTAACTCTTTCCTCTCTCTATGAAACATAGGTATCTATATTTCTAGATTTATGGCTCATCAACCATTACATTGTATAACAAAAACCCTAACCCTAACATCATTAGGTATTTCATGCATGCACGCGTGCTTCTCTTCCTTCTAGCTGTCACTTTCCTCATGCATGCCTTCCTTCCCAAAAATAGCCATTCTTTTCGCTTTGGCCTTGTTATCGCACAATTTGTAGCTAGGTCAAATGGCTAGAAGGTATAGGCCAAACTGGCATAACATGAACCTTCCCCACCCAATGTCACCTCAATGGGGAGGTTATTTCTATTTAGGGAGGTTAACCCAGGGGAGACATCCCCAACAACCTGGGGTTTTCAAGAGGCAAAGATATAAAGGTTAAGGTTAAAGTCCATCCTCACAGGTTACCAGCAAGATCAGATAGTTCGGCTAATCAGCCAATAAAGAAGTGTATGCCCAAATGAGAACACTGGCCTGGAACAAGACAATAGCAAAAGAATATATGCAGTCTATAATTCAGTGGGTTAGTACATCATGTAACTATCTGACTTCAATATACAAGGAATGTAAAAAAACAGATATTAATGAGATCAACGTTTTGTCAATATAGCAATGGAAAATTATCAATTCATCAACAACTATTAAGATGATGTGGCTGACAATGTATTTAATCAATCATTTACTCAATAAATGCTTTCAACCATCATCTAATTGCTTATCATCAAAATTTTCTGCGTCAATATGGAATAACCAAGTGTGACGTCAGCCTAGTTAGGGTTAGTTAGTTAGTTAGGGTTTCAAATTTAAAAGTTTTGAGAGGTTGTTTGAGCACTATCACTTCAACGTTGTGTGTCTAAGATTAGTGCCTAAGGGTAGATGGAGTCAATTA
>ML811950.1:78907-114523 GCA_009831015.1 Picea engelmannii
AAGAGGAAGTTACAACGGGTTTTGTTGTAGGTTGTATCCCTTCATTTGCTGGATAATAATAAAGGAAGGACCTGGAAATTTCTCTGGTGGACGTAGCCCACACTAGGTGAACCACGTAAATCTGTGTCTCTCTTGTATTGTGTTTCTTCTGTGTTTTGTTTCTACATTTGTTTTATTTTATTGCTCCGCAGTCCTGTTTTTCTTAGAAAACATACTCAATATATAGTGTATCATGACCTATAATTAAAATTAGGTCATTAAAAATAGCCGACAAGGCTACAAACCAAAAATCATAATGTTTTCTCATTAAGTGTTTTCTAAAACCCTAAATGAGAAAAATATGAGACGTCAAGCCCTCCCGAGGGAGACGTTAGGCCCTTTTGGGGCTAGTCCAACATCCCGAAGTCAAACATTAGCCCTTCCTGGGCTCCTCCAAGCTACCACATGTGCCAGCCGTCCTTTCAAACTACCACACGCTCAAGGTGACATCAAGGCCTCCTGGCTGATGTCATGGTCATCAAAGGGAAACACTCGATCTGAGAAGGGTCAACCCCCCTGGGCTAGGCTCAGCTAAAGTTTTCTGGATGGAATGTCCTTCTTCTTCTCATGTGCAAGAGCTCAACCAATCACTGTCCTGTCTCTGCCCCTGATGGGGTCCCAAAAACCATTTGATGGGCTCTTCAGCCCCATGGAGGTTCGAGCTAATCATCTCCCCATGCGTACCGGTCCAACTGGTACCTGTCTGTTGGGCATGGTCCTGCACATCAAAAACTTCACCCTCCATGGTCTCATTAGTCACAGGGATCATAGCAATGTTAATCACGTTTCATCATTAATTTTATCAAATACATGCATAAAACCCCTGATATATCAATCAATAGCTCAAAGACATTACAATGACCTACAATACAAAGCTAAAGAAAAAGACAAAAATACCCCATTGGGCCAACATCCACAAGAAAAGGAAAGTCTCCAGAGGGTACCATCCAAGCCATGTAAAATGAGGTGATGTGGTCAAGGGGATGTCCAGACATACGGGTAGAGTGAAAGACAGGGATGCATGATATTACTTGTGGGTGCCTTTGTAGAAGGAGAGTTGTACTTGTCATGGATGCAATTCTTTCCAAGCCCTTTATTGCCTTTATTCTTTTCTTTATTTTCTTTCTTCTTTTTATTTCAAGGACTAACTAGAGGACACTTCCTTGGCATGGTGACCAGAGCTGACAGTGTTACCCACAAGCACTTTCACAGATATGATAAGGCTGGCTTGTGATGAGACCCCCTTTCCCTCGGCCATG
This sequence comes from Picea engelmannii, assembly GCA_009831015.1. Classification (NCBI taxonomy): domain Eukaryota; kingdom Viridiplantae; phylum Streptophyta; class Pinopsida; order Pinales; family Pinaceae; genus Picea; species Picea engelmannii. The sequence goes on from ML811950.1 coordinate 80,206, forward strand.
CAACCAAAGGTCACTGCCCTGGCGTGGTAACCAGATAATGGAAATGTCATACTGCTAGGTACCCATGAACATAATAGGCTGGCTCGTGATGAGAGCCCCTATCCTCTTGGATAGGTCTTGTTTTTTGTTATTTTTCTTCGGGTCCCTCTTATTTCTTGCTGAGAGGCCTTTTATTGCCTTCTCGGGGATCCCTGGGAGAGGCATCTCTAAGTTTCATTTTTTATGGCTTTTATCTTTTACCAGCTGGTTTTACCTTCTGGGCCTTTAGCCCCTTCTTCCCACGAGATAAGGTGCAACCGCACAAACAGATCATCCTAATGCCCAGACTAGGGGAATGGGACAGACGAGTGGGAGATAAGATGTAAAAGTGATGATATGGTGGGAGCGGACAATGGCTCTTCATAAATCCCCTTGGTGGCAAACCAAAACCTATGGGTACATGCTTGCTAGGACACTCTGTTAATCCCTCCAACCATGGTTAAGCGGGTCAATGTAAGATCCAAGCAGTTGTTAGAAATAAAAGGAGTAAGATGCATATATCTAAAGGTTATAGTGATAAAAAATGACACATACCATGATACCTGGACCAATTACCTCATGGAGCAAGAGTCTTTTTTGATACAAATCCAAGCCGTAGGTGATGGATGCTGCTGCTGCTGACAAGGCAAGTCTGATGAAAGAGAAGGAATATGGGCCGTCCAAGGCCATGCTTAGGTCAATCCTGCTCTCGGTACTCCATGTCTAGGACCTGTGGGCCTCGAGACATGATCTCCTAGTTATCCCTAGAAATCGGGGATAACATCTGGCTCCAACTCGGGGACATGTGCTCACTGTAGAGCGCATGAGAACCTTAGCATCTCTGGCATAACCTACAAACCTGCTCAAACTTGAAAAGGGCATCAGTAAAAAAGGTGGGGTGGTATTGCCACCCCGCAATATATATGTATATGACTGAAATAAAACAATCAATATGCAAGTGAGGAAGCAAACTATCATGAAATGCAAATGGTATAATACACAGAAAATGCCTACCTACCTATACTTACCTGTGGAGTCAGGTCTCTGGAGGGTAGTAACGCTTGATATGTAAAGCGTTTAATGGCAGCTTCATGATTTCTCCTTCCATGGTCTCTAGGTTGAAAGAATTTGTACCTGCACAACTCATGATTTTATAAGGGTCTCCCCATAGACTGTCGAATTTTTTGTGCATACCAGGATTTTCCTTTCTCTTATCCCACAGTAGCACAAGATCTCCTTTGGCGAAATTTCTTTCCTTGGCTTTATGATCAAAGGTGTTCTTTATCTTTTCTTGATTTCTCGTCATTTGACCCAAGGCACCTCTCTGCATCTCATCTAGCTCTATCAGCTGATTGATCCTTCCTTGGATTGCTTCTGCGTCATTGGTGTATTGTTGAGAAAAACAAAGGATAGGGATTTGGAGGTTCACAGGAAGCTTCACTTCAAGTCCATATACTAGCTCAAAAGGAGTTTTCCCTATGGAAGTCTTGGTCGTTATTCGGTCTGCCCATAATGCGTATTTTATTTTACTATCCCATGACTTTTTATTCTCTCCGACAACCTTCTTCATAATATTCATGGGGTTCTTATTCATTGATTCTGCTAATCTATTTCCTTGTGGGTAGTAGTTGGAGGAATGGGAAAAGGTAATTCCATATTTGAAACAAAATTCTACCAGAGCATAATAGCTGAAAGATTTGGCATTATCTGTAGTGATCTTGGAAGGGGCACCGAACCTCGTTATGATCCGGTCTTCCAAGAAATTCATGACTACTTCCTCGGTGGCCTTTTTGTAGGGATTGATTCAACCCATTTGGTGAAATAGTCTGTAGTTGTTAGGATCCACCGATATCCATTACTCGAATTGTCTTTGAACTCACCAACAAAATCGAAACCCCATTGCTGAAAGGGCGCCTCTACTACCATCGGTTTTAAGGGCTATGCTGGGAGTCTTGGTTTGGCAGAGAAGTACTGGCAAGGTTGGCAAGATCGGACGTGCTGGTAAGTGTCTGAAAAAAGCATTGGCCAATAATAGCCAGCCCTCAAGATCTTATGGGTAGTGGTACGAGAAGAAAAATGTCTACCACAATGCCCAGAGTTCAATTCTTCCAGTAACTTCTTTGCCTCTTCCTTGTTTACGCATCGAAGTATAACACCATCAGGATTTTTTCATCTAAGTCCATCTTCATTCAGGCAGTATTTCATAGCTCTCAATATCAAAGACCTTCTCTTGTAATCCACTAAGTTATCAGGGCAAGACAAGTTCTTTAGATAATAAACGATATCGGAATACCACTTGTCATGTTCTAGTTCACTGATCATTACATTTACTTGCTCATTCTCACCCATCTGTATGGCTTCTTGATTGCTTTTAGTCAGCATTTGGGCCAAACCTTGTCCTTTTATTATCTTGGTGGGTTTTATTTCTAATTCATACTCCTAGAGTTTGGAAACCCACTTCCCTCGAGTACCCATGCAGTCTTGTTGCGATAAAACATCCTTCATGGCTGGGTATGGGACATAAGCCTTGATTTTATTGTAACCGAAGTAGTTTCTGAAGTGTTTGAGGGACTTGACTAAGGCATAGGCTTGTTTCTCTGTGATGGAGTAGTTTAACTCTGAGTCTCTTAGGACTTTGCTCATAAAGGCGACAGGGTGTTCATAGTTATCAACGTCCTTTTGCATCAGTAGACCTGCAATAATATCCTGGGATGCAAACGAGAATTTATGTAATCCTGCGAGAAATCAGGACTAATCAAGACGGGGGCTTGGGAGATAGAATTTTTGATGTCTTCAAAGGATTTGTTGGTCTCATCTCCCCACCTAAAAGAAACGTCCTTTTTCAGTAAAGCGCTCAAAGGTTTTATCCTCTCGGCAAAATTCGGCACAAATCTACGGATGAAGTTGATTTTTCTGAGAAAATATTGCAAATCTTTCTTGTTGGCCTGAGGGCAGACATCTTTTATCGACTGGACTCTTTCAGGATCAATGGAGACTCTTCCTTGTGAGGCCATGTGTCCTAACAATTTTCCTTTGTCAATCCCAAAGACAGATTTCTTGGGATTCAGTGAGATACCATACTTTCTGCATCGCTCAAAAACAATCCTAAGGTGGGAGAGATGGTCTTTCCTATCCTTGGACACAACTATAAGGTCATCTTGGTAAATTTCTATGATCTTTTGTATGAGGTCTCTGAAGGCAAAGTCCATTTCTCTCTGAAAAGTGGCACCAGCGTTCATAAGACCAAACGACATCCTTAAGTACACAAAAGTTCCCCAAGGTGTAGTGAATGCAGTTTTGAGTTGGTCTTCCCTTTTGAGTAAGACTTGGTTGTACCCTGAGAACCCATCTAGCATAGACATCATCTCTGCCCCTGTGACCCATTGAAGCAAATGTTCCATGTTTGGGAGGGGATAATTATCCTTTAATGACAATTGGTTGAGGTTGCGGAAATCAACACACAGGTGAATATCACCATTTTTCTTCCGAACAACTACCAAGTTTGACATCTAAGAAGAATACCTGATAGGGGCTATGATACCAACATCGACTATTTTTTGGAGCTCCTTTTGTATTTGGCTTGCCAACTTTGGGTTGATATGCCTTAGCTTTTGTCGGAATGGTTTGGTCCCTTCTACCAAAGGTATGGCGTGTTGGATAACATCCCCCCTATAGGCTTTCAAATCATCATAGTTTCAGGCAAACGTATATTTGAATTCTTTGATGAGCGCTATTATTTCATTTCTTTCTTTCTTGGTGGTTCCCTTTCCTATTTTGACGATCCTTGGGTCCATCTCTGTGCCGATATTGAATTCTAGGGATTCTTCAGCTTGCTTGTTGGTTCTCTTTCCCTTAAAAATATCATGCCTGTCAAAAAGGTTTTCTAAGGGAATACAACCCTTTGGCAAGGTATTGCTTTGCAGGTTAATGACTTCTAGATCCATAGAATTAGCTAGGAAAGAAACTTGCGAATCGGTAAACTCTTTGTTGTTCTCCATGAATTTGATAATTTGATCATCATCCTCGAACACCTGCCAATGTTCCAAATTGTCGGGAATAGAAGGCCTAAAAAAGAACTTCCATCTTGCATAGATCATGAAAAGGTCCTTCACATGGTTGTAAAGTAGAAGCAAAGATAGCCAAAGCATCGACCACGGGGTTTTCTTCTCGAGGAACAACTTTGATTGACACTTTTTTGAAGGATTTTGAAAGGGTTTGAGCCACATCTCGATACTTTTTCAACTTTTCATTTTTAGGGGAAAATCTCATCAAAAATTCTGACAGAATGAGGTCTGAGTCCCCTTTTACTTCCAGGATTGTAACACCTTTGTCAATTGCCAAATTGAGACCTAGAATCAAGGCTTCATACTCGGTGACATTTTTGGTGCAACGAAATTCCTGTCTATATGAATGGTAAACGACTTCACCTGAAGGTGCTGTTAAAACTACTCCAGCACCTGATCCATAGCTTGAGTGTGATCCATTTAATTCTAAGGTCCAGATTTCTTCGGTCTCTTCAATAGTATCCATATCTAACTTTCCTTCTTGGACAAACCAATTATTAAGGCCGCTATTGATGCATAAAAGTTGGTCACTTGGCTCATTGGAGGTTTCAACTGGGGAGCCGACAGGAGGCTCATTGTAGATGGTAAAGAACCCCCTTAAGGATGAGGGATGGTTGCTTTGGATTGCTGTTCATGAATACTTCCATTCAAATTCTCTATGAGATCTTTGTGAAGAATAACCCCCAAATTATTTACAACATTGATGATGACTACATTTATCAAGAAAGGAGCACTAGGGCATGAGTTAAAGGCCACCTCAAGGTTGTTAATGATCCCTTTTGCAAAGTTATCTCCGGTATTTGTTTGTGAGGGGGTCAGACCTAATTGACACATAACTTCCTCTATCATCATGTTGGTTGTGGCACTTGGGTGCAGGAGACAGTTGTGGAGGAGAGAGTCTTTGACTTGGAGAGTGACATAGAAAGGTGTGAGCTCACGAACTTTGGAAACAGGGTGCCCCACTTGGTGGATAAAAAGAGAGAAATCTTCCGAAGGATACTGCTCAACGTTTTCAGGTAGGACAATTTCAACTTCATCCTCAGGATGGTTCCTTTTCAAAGGGGGTTCTTGGGAAGGGATGACACTTTCATGTGAAAGGATCCATTTTCTCTTGGTGGGGGCAAGTTCAACCTGGAGGATCCTTGAAATTTCAGGCTGCATAACAATATCATTACCCGGATCCCATAGTTCACAATTTTGATGAATGTAATCTTAAAAATCAAGGTTCCTTTCAATCTGAAAGGCCAGGTCTTGTGCTTCCTCTAAAGTTGTTGGTGATCGATCCTTGATGTTGAATTGTAAGGTTCCTTCCAAGGAGGACAAGAAATGATCAATGATGGCTTGCTCCAAGGCCACCTCTTACCGAACCCTTTTAAGGAGAAGGTTGAATCTGTCACTGAAATCTCTGACACTCTCACAGAGTCCTTTGCAAATGCTAAGGTATTGGGAAAAGGAGTCCTGTGAATGCTCATTATCACACCACCTTATTTTAAAGGCCTTTTGTAGTTCTTCAGGGTTTTTTATGCTTCCTTTAGGGCACCCATGGATCCAAACTTTAGCATCCCCTACAAGGGAGCTTGCAAAAATACTCATGAAGACATCAGGGTGTTCCTGACCATCCAAATGAAAATCAAAACTATCACAAAACTGGGTCCAATGTGAGTTTCCAGGGATACCTTTTCCTGAGAAAAGTGGTAGCCAAGAATTTACATCCTCGGGTAAGTCATGCAGCCCTCCTTGGATGTTACTAAAGTTGAAACAGTTAAAACTCTATGAGTAAGACCATTTGTGAGGACCAGGATTAATTGGGGGCACAGAGATTGTTAGAGCAACAATGGCCACAGTAGAGGGATTTGAGTATTGTCGCCCACTACGGGTCATCATTTGTGGAGTTGCCAGATAATTTACTTGAAACTTATCAAAGAAAAAGGGAAAAACACCCGAGTGGAGTCGCCAAGTAAGATTGTAAGAAAAGGTCTTTGAGGCAAGGCTTACCGAAAATATTTGTCGTTGAGGAAGATTGACTCAGTGTTCCCCGACAATGGTGCCAAAATGTTATCGCACAGTTTGTAGCTAGGTCAAATGGCTAGAAGGTATAGGCCAAACTGGCGTAACAAGAACCTTCCCCACCCAATGTCACCTCAATGGGGAGGTTCTTTCTATTTAGGGAGGTTAACCCAGGGGAGATGTCCCCAACAACCTAGGGTTTTGAAGAGGCAAAGATATAAAGGTTAAGGTTAAAGTCCCTCCTCACAGGTTATCACCAAGATCAGATAGTCTGGCTAATCAACCAATAAAGAAGTGTATGCCCAAATGAGAACACCTACTCGAAACAAGACCATAACAAAAGAATATATGTAGGCTATAATTCAGTGGGTTAGTACTTCATGTAACTATCTGACTTCAATATACAAGCAATGTAAAAAAACAGATATTAATGAGATCAACGTTTTGTCAATATAGCAATGGAAAATTATCAATTCATCAACAACTATTAAGATGATGTGGCTGACAATGTATTTAATCAATCATTTAATCAATAAATGCTTTCAACCATCATCTAATTGCTTATCATCAAAATTTGTTGCGTCAAGATGGAATAACCAAGTGTGATGTCAGCCTAGTTAGGGTTTCAAATTTAAAAGTTTTGAGAGGTTGTTTGAGCACTATCACTTCAACGTTGTGTGTCTAAGATTAGTGCCTAAGGGTAGATGGAGTCAATTAAGGAGAGGAAACAAAGTTGAAGGAATAAAGGCTAAGGACAAGAGGGAAGGGTTCTAGAGTGCTGCAATGGCAGGGCCCTAGAATCAAAACCCTAGGGAAAAGAGGCTCACTCTGGTGTTGCTTAAGCAAGGTCTCGTGCTCTTTCCTCCTTCCTTAGGTCAATCTTGGCAAAACGGCTAGCATAAAATATAAGTTAAAACAAGAGAATGAGGTGAGGGAAAGTGTTGCAATGGCAAGGCTTTATCACCAAACCCTAGAAGATGGACGGCCCTAGGTGTAGATAACCTAGGCCTGGGACGTCACCTCCTTTTTAACCTTTAAAAACACAGCTAGCACAAAGGGAAAAAGTGAAAAGAGTGTAGCAAAGGTTAGGCTCTTTCTTCCTTCTTCAATGGCTGAATATTTCTCTCTAAGGGGACATGAAACAAGGACCTACTTGTGTGCTTGTCACCTAGGGTTTTAAATCAACAAATTTATAAGTAAATGCAAGAATATAAACCTACAACCATTCAATTAAGAAGTTTTGCAAGAAAAAAACACTTACATATCATGATGAAAAAGCATATGCAAACCCTAGTTGTAAACCTTCCTTCAAGAGAAATGCCAAAAATGTCAAGATAATCCTTCCATCAACAAGTGCGCCTCCTTTAAAAGACCAAATACCCTAGTAGGGCACAAAAATCAGACCTCACAAGAGAGTGAGTTGTGTGTTATGTTCAAATAAGGGAAAAACATCCTCAATATATATTGTATCATGACCTATAATTAAAATTAGGTCATTAAAAATAGCCGACAAGGCTACAAACCAAAAATCATACTGTTTTCTCATTAAGTGTTTTCTAAAACCCTAAATGAGCAAAATATGAGACATCAAGCCATCCCGAGGGAGACGTTAGGCCCTTTTGGGGCTAGTCCAGCATCCAGAAGTCAAACATTAGCCCTTCCTGGGCTCCTCCAAGCTGCCACACGTGCCAACCATCTTATCAAACTGTCACACGCTCAAGGTGACGTCAAGGCCTCCTGGGTGACATCCTGGTCATCAAAGGGAAATGCTCCATCTGAGAAGGGTCATACCCCTTGGGCTAGGCTCATCCAAAGTGTCCTGGATGGAACATCCTTCTTCTTCTCATGTGCAAGAGATCAACCAATCACTGTCATGTCTCTGCCCGTGATGGGGTTCCAACAACCATATGATGGGCTCTTCAGCCCCATGGAGGTCCGAGCTAACCATCTCCCCATGCGTATCGATCCAACTGGTACCTGCCCGTCGAGCATGGTCCTGCACATCAAAAAATTTGCCCTCCATGGGCTCATTAGTCACAGGGATCATAGCAATGTTAATCACGTTTCATCATTAATTTTATCAGATACATGCATAAAACCCTTGATATATCAATCAATAGCTCAAAGACATTACAATGACCTACAATACAAAGCTGAAGAAAAAGACAAAAATACCCTATTGGGCCAGCATCCATAAGAAAAGGAAAGTCTCCATAGGGTACCATCCAAGCCATGTAAAACGAGGTGATGTGGTCAAGGGGATTTCCAGACATACGGGTAGAGTGAAAGACAGGGATGCATGATATTACATGTGGGTGCCTTTTTAGAAGGTGAGTTGTACCCGTCATGGATGCAATTCTTTCCAATCCCTTTATTGTTCTTCTTTTTATTTCAAGGACTAACTAGAGGACACTACCTTGGCGTGGTGACCAAAGCTGACAGTGTTACCCACAAGAACTTTCACAAAGATGATAAGGCTGGCTCATGATGAGACCCCCTTTCCCTCGACCATGCAACCAAAGGTCACTGCCCTGGCGTGGTAACCAAATATTGGCAATGTCATACTGCTAGGTACCCATGAACATAATAGGCTGGCTTGTGATGAGACCCCCTATCCTCTTGGCTAGGTCTTTCTTTTTGTTATTTTTCTTTGGGTCCCTCTTATTTCTTGTTGAGAGTCCTTTTATTGCCTTCTCGAGGATCCCTGGGCGAGGCATCTCTAGGTTTCATTTTTTATGGCTTTTATCTTTTACCAATTGCTTTTACCTTCTGGGCCTTTAGCCCCTTCTTCCCATGAGATAAGGTGCAACCCCACAAACAGATCATCCTAATGCCCGAACTAGGGGAATGGGACAAATGAGTGGGAGATAATATGTAAAAGTGATGATATGGTGGGAGCGGACGATGGATCTTCATAAATCCCCCTGGTGGCAAACGAAAACCTATGGGTACAGGCTTGCTAGGACACTCTGTTAATCCCTCCAACCATGGTCAAGCGGGTCAATGTAAAATCCAAGCAGTTGTTAGAAATAAAAGGAGTAAGATGCATATATCTAAAGGTTATAATGATAAAAAATGACACATACCATGATACCTGGACCAATTACCTCATGGAGCAAGAGTCTTTTCTGATACAAGTCCAAGTCGAAGGTGATGGATGTTGTTGCTGCTGACAAGACAAGTCTGATGAAAGAGAAGGAAGATGGGCCCTCTAGGGCCATGCTCAGGTCAATCTTGCTCTCAGTACTCCATGTCTAGGACCTGTGGGCCTCGAGAAATGATCTCCTATTTACCCCTAGAAATCAGGGATAACAAGCCTGCTTCCAACACATGCCATATTTGATGACCTTCATACCATGCTTCCACTGCGCATTCTGATAGCAATAAGGGAGGTGCTATATCCAAAATGTAGGACTGATCCTTGTTTCTCTTCAATCTGTAGACATCTCTAGCACTTTTTTCTGTTTTAAATGTAACCATTACATCCAAAAATAGGCGTACAACACATTTCGTTAGCTAGAACCACAATATACCATTTTGGTAACATATGCACGATTTTCCTTTTATGGTCACCAACAATCTTATTTACAATTTCCAATGATCTAAGCTACTCAATCCTCAATTATGATGGAATATCTGGAATCCTCTTTCCAAGACCTTTCCATTGACTTCTTCCTTGCTCAATTATGAGTCCTGAGCATAAACTTTTGAACAATTGAAAATTGTCCTTTCAATGATGCAATCCCTGTGCAGTTATTCTCCATTCTCAAAGCCAAAATAGTACTTGGACCTATGTTGGATCCACTCATAAGGTTAACAGGTCTTATTTACATATTTAGGTGCAGGTCCATACAATTATGGACCCCACATACTCCTTATCTAAGCCCCCTTTTGTTTTGAAAACAATTTATGGGCACTAACCATTTTTCTTTGGCCCCCAATCTCATGTGACCACGAGTTGTGACCAAGTGCTAGGATGATAGTCACTTATCCAAAGCTTTGGGACTTCGGGGCTTCAAAATTTTAGAGGTTCTCTCAACTCCAAAATTCCAATCCCCCAGAGCGCCAAATTGGAAAACTAGCGAAGAATGGTGGATTGATGGTCCACGACTTCCCAACATCCAACGACTAAGATCCATTATGGGACTCTAGACTTCGGTCGTTTTCAAAGCACTACTCCAGAGATCCATTGGAATGTTGGACCGACGAAATCATAAACAACAAATCAATGGACCATGCCTTCTCATTAACCAAAGATCACGATCAACTCTAGGACTCTAGGCTTCGGGAGTTTCAGACTGTCCACACTCTCAATCCTTCTGGAGTGCCAAGTCTCTGGACTGTAGGATCTGTTGTCATGTATCCTCTCCTGATAAATGACTAGAATTTTCTCTGCAGCTCTGAGCTTTAGGGATTTCCAAAGAACCTCTCCACAGATCTCCCGGAGTGTTGAATTACCATAGATCCTCTCCTTCCTCCACGTATCATCTCCCGATCAACGGTTGATATTAACTCAGGCCTTCAGGAGTTCTCGACTCAAATAAACATGCAACTCAATTCTTATGGAGTACCAAGTCTCTAGACCTTGGGATCTGGCGCCACATGTCCACTATAATCAATGTTTGAGATGGACTCTAGCCTTCGGGCCTTTGGGAGTCCTCGACCCCAACTGCTTATGCCTTGAATTCTCCAGACTACGGGAACTACTACCACGTGTCCTCTCCCAATAAACGATGAGGATTTAATCCACTCTTTGGAGCTTCACGGGTTTCAACTTCATCACACTTCATTCCTTTCTAACGCTGAATTGGACAACTTCCAGAGTCTTTGTCAGTAACTAAGCACCAAGGGGTGCTACATGGCAGAAAATAAGGAATAGACACATGGACCTATCTGACAAGTAACATGTGTCATATACTAACTAGCATGAATAGTCTTTGAAAAACATGGAAAACGGTGACATGTGGCAAGCATCAAGTGTTTCCACGTCACCCTAGGCGACGTCAGCAGGCCACATCACTCCAATGCTTCACAACTTCAGGACTTTGGGACTTCGGAACTTCGGGACTCTGGGATTCCGAGACTTCGAGAGACTTCTCCACACTACACCACAAATCCCTCGAATCTTGAATTCCCGAATAGGATGATCTGCAGACATGTGTCCTCAAACACAAACGGTCCATTTTAACTCTAGAGTTCGGGACTTCATGAAATTTTCGTCCTGGCATCTTGAAGACTCATTTCTCTCGGAGTGTTGAACCTCCAAAATATCATGAGATCTACGACTCACATTCGCTCACACACATATATGATGGTTGGGATCTGATCTTCACCACTACGCCTCACCTCCTGATCTTTTCTTGATCTAACAACTCTGATCTGTCCTTGGCCAAATCCAATGATCAAAAACTTCTCCCAGTGATCTACGACATATATTCACTATGGAACATTGGAGCTCCAAGTATTTTTCATCTTTTACGACAAAGAACTTCAAACAGTCGGAGTGGCGAAGTTCATAGGACTTCGATTCTTAACCACCATGCTCCTTTTTCTAGATCTGACGGTTGTGAAGGGTCTACCTTCTCCTGAATAGATCCTACGACTCAAATTTGAACTTTGTGTCCCAATACCATGGTTGTTGTGGTTTCCCTCCTTTGCTAGATTTTTTGAACCACTACACTTTATGAGATTTCTACCATAGTTAAGGTGCTCTCAACACCCTCTTGGAACTCATGGATGCTCTGAAATTGAAATTTTGTCCATTTCGACAACAATTCCCTCTAAAACGTTTGCTTAATTTCCACTTACACGGCCATCCAGGCTCAGTGTTGAAATTGGAGCTTGGATACCAATTTGTAATGTCCCCCGACCTCCCAAGTCGGGAGATGCTACTAAAATTATACTCTACTCAAGCTTTGATACCAATTTGTGAGATACCCCGACCTCCCAAGTCGGTCATGCAACCAAAAAACAAGCTTTCATGCTCTGATACCAATTTGTAGTATCCCCAGCCACCCAATTCAGGGAATGCGACTACAATTCTGTTCTGTTCAAGTGTTGATACCATTTTGTAACAACGTCGACCACCGAGGCCCGACCATGCTACTCTAAACCACAATCTTATTGAGATTCTGATAACCAAAATGTAACATACCCAACCATAGACATGTTAGGCTATGGCACACAGAAACTCTTGCGGAACATAATACATATATAACTTAACAAACAATTACATTCTTATAATATACAGATTAATGCGTAAATAACAGTAAGCCTACACATATAACATATACAGGAAATAATCATAAATATTAGACATGTACAAATACACAACATGTAAATGAACATAGAAATGGTACTTATCTTTTTGTATAAGACCACCAACTATGTGCAGACCTTCCATGAACCTCCTAGTCATAGACCACACTGCTCATCACTCTCAGCAGTGGGTCACCTCTGAGTTGGCACTAAAATCCACCCAGGTAAAGGGATTCTTAGGCTAGTCTGAGACAATGGGCTGCTACACAGTCAATCAAGAAGAATTCCCTCCCAGGAGCCAGTTTATACACACATCCTACAACCTCTCATTCCCCACATTCCTGTCCCACCCCAGAAAGTGTGCCCCTTCTCTGCTCAACAATCCCTTGGCTTCCTCACTTCCCTTCCAAGGCTTCAACAACATGCCAGACATGAATTCTCAGATCACTATAGCTGTTGATGGGCTCCCTCTAGGAGAAATCACTTCCCCGATAACCTATCTCACCTGGAAAGAGTTGCTCACAGGCTTGACAACCTACTTCTTCTTTTCTAGCAAACTCTCTCACCTGGAGAGAGTTTCTCATAGGCATGACAACCTGCCTCTTCATTTGATGGTCCTAACAACCTTCCTCTTCACTCCCACTCCCAGATAACCAGTAGCAGGATTAGGTGAAAACAACTTCAATGTTTATCTAATGCAAAGATGATGGAAACAACAATCGCCTTCGGGTTTGGAATAAGCACTGCTCATAAAAAACAAGTTTAGCATAGGCTCAGGTACATATTGGTGAGTTGTGCCATCCAACATGATTACAGGTTCTATTCATCACAGGAAAAATACAAGATATGTCTCCAGATATGCGTGCAGGTTTTATAGGTACGTGCATGCTCAGAGGTAAACAATGGAGGTAATGGCTTCCTGCGTGAATGCGTGAGTGTATGGGGAGCATGGAAAGAATGGTAGAGAACCCCCGAGAATGATGATTTTTCCAAATATAACTGCATGTCCCAAATCAGACGCTTTTCTTCATGAAGATGCATGAGCTCCACCTATAATTCGTTCCCTTCCCACATGAACTTAGGATAACATAGGTTATGTCCAACCTTAGTTTTTAGGAAATAATAATATAATATTATTCCCTTAGAGATAATCCCTCCATCTTATCCCTTTTTCCTAGCCTCTTATCCCCTTCCCTTTCCCTACCTAGTGGATTTTAGTCCCCCATTCTCTTTTATCGTGGTCGGTCTACACGCAACAATGTATTATATTAATGATATGAGTATTTACATATACAAAAATAGGCCCTTTGGCCTTTAGCATCTAGCTTCTTTGGCCTAAGTATCACATAAGACTCCTAGCTTATAATCACTTGGCTCACTAGCCTATAAAACATGTTACATTTACAATTAAAACTAGGGCTCGGTCTTGGGATATTACATAGAGGATGTATAAGAAGAACTTTAGAGGTAGAGCACATAGGCACAATACTTGTGAAAAATATGAACTTCAATGTGTCCATTGTAAGAAGACTGGACATGAGGAAAATAAATTTAGAATCTCCTAGGATAAGATCAAAGACAAGCAAGATCATAAATAAGACAAAGGTAAATCATCATATCTAGTGAAAGTTAAAGCACCTGATTTTTCTCATTATATTGTTTCCCATTGCAATATTGGAGTAACTGAAGATTTGTTTAACACTTCATTTTCTTTGTGGATGGATGCATGACTACTTAGCATAGGTGCAATATGACACATGACCTTACAGAAAGAACTCTTTGAATATTTTAGTGACAATATAGATGATATATTTTATTTTGCAAATAAATCAAGTCTCAAACCTTCAGGAATTGACACCATGAGGATTAAATTGTTTATATTCCTGGATTTTCTTCTACATGATGTGCTCTATATTCTTTCACTATGAAGGAACTTGTTGTCTCTTGTGCAAATTTAGTAGCAAGGCCACTCTATTCATATTTCGGTGGAAAAGTTGAAATAAGGAAGGATTCTAACAACATGGTCATTATGACAGGAGTGGAGGATGGAAGAGTGTTGAAGTTGAAAGAGACATCTTCTCTTGCATGAAATTTTCGATTCCTCTCTCACCATGACGAAGCTACATTTCCATCTAGTCTCTTATGGAATGATATGTTTGGAAAAATTAATTATCATAGCCTTTGTTTGTTGAAAAAAATGGTGTTTTTGGTTTGTCTATTATTCCTAGGAAATTGAAGCAATGTGATGCTTGTATCCTCAGAAAACATAACAAACACATATTTAATGATTGTACTTCTAGAGCATGTAGAAAACTTGGATTGATACATTTTGATTTGTGTGGCCCCATGCATGTTCCAGCTGCTAATGGAAATAGACATATCATTACTTTTGTTGATGATTACACCAATATGTTTTGGGTGTACTTGTTGAAAGATAAATCATAGGATTTTGAAACTTTTAAAAATTTTCATGTATGGATCCAAAATCAAGCTCAGTATCGTATTGTCTCTGTTCATACTAATAATGGAAGAGAATTTACATCTAATGATTTTGAAAATACCATCACCAACATGGGATCAATCATCAAACCATTGGTCCATACAATCATCAATATAATGGTGTAGTTGAACCAATGAATATGACTCTCTTACATATAGTTTGTTCCATGATGTTTTTCAGATATGTGAAATTGATGGTTTGGGTTGATGCAGTCGTATGTGTAGTTTATGTGAAAAAAAAGTGTCCATCTCATGCTCTTGGAAAATAGACTTCTTATGAAATGTGGTATGGACGCATTCCTTCAATGAAGCATCTCAGGGTCTTTGGTTCCACCTGCAATGCCTTAACTCCCAAGGAGAAAAAAATAAAGCTTGATGCAAGGAGTTAGAATTGTATCTTCTTTGAGTACTCAAATACCACCAAGGCATATCATCTTTACGATGAGGTAAAAAAGAAAATCATTCTTTCTAGAGATGTAATTTTTATTGAGTCTTCCAAGAATGACAAAAAAAGTTGAGAGACAACTTGATCATCTGAATGGATTCACTCATGTAATGACATATCAAGAATTTGATGATTCTATTCCACATCTTGAATGTGGGATGACTATATTGGATCAATCTTTGGAATCTCCTTTCCAAGCACCATATCTTGGTCATGAAGAAGTTTCATCCACTTCATCAGAACATGAAGTTCATTGGGATGATGTGATTGAGAGGATTGAAAGGTTGAACCTTGTGATAATCCAAGGCCATCTAAATTAGTTGAGTAACCTAGACCATCTAAGAAAGGTCCACCAAAGTGGCTCATAAAGACACTTGAAAGTGTTCATGTTGATAAATTTGGAAAGAGAGGAATCAAAATCTCTACAAGACAAGATGGAGGTGATGTAGATAATTTAGATTCATGTGATGCAAATGATATGGATGTTTCATATGATTGTGATTTGAATTTATCTAATAAATTTGAACCAACTTCCTTCGAATAAGACACTTCTCATGATGAGTTGAAAGAAGGTATGAAAAAGGAGTATGATGTTCTCGTCAAGAATGGGACATCGAAGTTGGTGGACCCTCCATTCAAAACCAAACCAATTGACTGCAAGTGGGTATTCAAGAAAAGATACAAATCACATGGATCCCTTGAGAAGCAAAAAGTAAGGCTCATGGAAAAATTATTTGCACATAAACAAGGCATTGATTATGAGGAGACTTTTTCCCCCACAAAAAAAATAGGCTATCATGTGTACTATATTTTACTTCGTAGTACATAATGGATGGAAAGTTCATCAAATCGATGTGAAGACTGATTCATTGATTGGAGACTTGAAAGAAAATGTTGTCATGTATTAGTCAAAATATTTTATTGTGAAGGGACAAGAAGGGAAGGTATGTAAACTTATCAAATCATTATATATCCTGAAACAAGCACCACAAGCCTAACATGAAAAACTAACCGAGCATCTTCTGAAATTGAATTTCAAGCATTTTAATCTTAATGATGCAACATGTTTTCAAGAAAGTTGGAAAAAATGTTTTATATTTGTTGGAACATCAAGCATTGATGGTTCATCACACATCTCATGGATTTAGTCAGTCGGGAAATTGAACTACATCTAGACATAGTCGGTTGAATGATCAACCACGTCTCTACATTAGTCATTTGAGCAGTCAACATGCCTGTCGGTCTCAATGTCGACCAACAGTCGAAGATAGTCAGGCGATCGATTGAATAGCCAAACAATTGACTTCGAGTTGGGTACATAGGTTTTCAGGTCAAGCATCCTTGTCGAACTGAGTCGATAGTGAGGATTTGATAGAGTCAACTCTAACAACCAATGGTTACATGTAGATATTCCTCATTTTGTGGAAGTTGGTTATATCTTGAGGCTATAAATAGCAAACCCATTGGGTCATTATCATCAAGTGATCGAGTTGATATCAGATGGAGATATCAAGATCCAATATGCACTGTGATGTTTTGATCATAGTGCACTTTGCTTAAGTGATGTAATGGTGTCTTTATACACCACCTTTTGTCTTTGAAATTTTTTATTCCCTCTTGAATTATCTGTAGAATTGTCTATTTGTTTCATTACAAGTTCCACCCCTTTCCCCAACATGGTATCGAATCCGATGGTTTAAAATCTCACCTATTATCAAAAAACCTTGTTGAGTCAGATTTGTTGTGTTATTGTCTCTGGGATGGTGGTTTGTTTATTGGAACATTTGAAACATATATTTTTGTCTAGATATCAAACATGGCTTTGAATATTGATCATGTTGTTCTGAATGGATCAAATTATGCAGTATGAGAACCATACATGGAAACCTTGTTGAAAATCAAAGGACTATGGTAGTATATGAAGGTTTAAATTCTATATCCAACAAATGATCATTCAAATTTCATTGTTGATAGAAAGAAGGATGAGGATGTGGGTGTCATCATGACCTATATATCATAGGATATTTAGTTTCACCTTAATGTAATATAATTCCCTCATCAACTATTGAGGACGATGGAGTTTTTGTTTGACTGAGTCAATGAAAACAACATCATGTAGTTGGAGAAAGAGTTGATCTCTCTTGATATTCATTCTTTTGACATAATAGAGGACTATTTGGTGCATTTCAAATAACTCAATTTTAAATTGGGTTTATGTGGAAATATTTATCAAAATAAAGATGGAAAAATCATCGAGCTGGTCATGATGAATTTGAGAACACAATTTGACATGTTCACGTCGAATTTCCACACCAAATGGAAAGAAAATAAGAAAGATGGTAAGGTTTACACCTTTGAATATTTATGTGGCCTTTTAATAACTGATCATCATAGATTGCTTGAAGAAGGAAATCTTGGTGGTAAACATCAAGCCCACTTACTCAAGGGAAATAACAAGCTAGATCCCATGGATAGAGTACATTTTGATACCTCTACGCAGAGACTTGGATGCCAAGACTTGAAACCTAAGGGACATACATATTCCCCCCAACAAAGTAGAAAGAAGAAGACATGTCAGTACTATGGAAAGATTGGACATGTGGAGAAAGTCTACTATACGAAGAGAGATGATTTAGAGGAAAAGATTAAACACTTGGAAGGAAACGTGTTGGTTGAATGTTGAATCACTGATAATTTCACCTTCCAAGTCAGAACTTCTCACTCCTTGTTGTCTCATTCTATGCAGAACGAATGGGTAGTTTACTTTGGGTGCACTCATCACATGGCTAAGCATGCCTCCTTCTTTACATGGTTGAATGAAGCTAAGGAGATGAAAATATATGTCGCTAATGATTTTTCTCTAGATTGTTTTGGTCATGGTGATGTTACCTAATGACATGGGATTTTTTTTATGTCTATCATGTGCCAAACCTCAGTTCCAATATGTTGTTTGTTTCTTAGTT
Organism: Picea engelmannii; assembly: GCA_009831015.1. Taxonomy (NCBI): domain Eukaryota; kingdom Viridiplantae; phylum Streptophyta; class Pinopsida; order Pinales; family Pinaceae; genus Picea; species Picea engelmannii. Next base: position 98,460 of record ML811950.1, read on the forward strand.
AACACAGACATGTAAGATTGTGTAATTTTGGCCATATCGGTTCTATGTTCATGATTTGAATAAAGGAAGGTTGATTTTTGTCGAAGGGATTCTCGACCCGATGGAAAATATATATAAATTATTTGACATGAATCAACATGACAATGAATCGACTACTCTTGTTGCTCACACTGATTTGAAAAGTTGAATTTAGCATGAATAACTCAGACACTTGAATTTCCAAAGTCTACAGGCATTGAAAACTCAGAACATGGTTGTTGGTTTACCTAAAGTGTTTCCCATTGAAGGAGTCTATAAAGGATATGTGCTTGGAAAGAATCATTAGAAACCTTTGGACTCTAGTAAAGAACATAACCTACTAGAGCTGGTTCACAGTGATGTCCACTACATCAATCTACCTTCAGTGGCAGGTGCAAGGTATATTTTGACTTTCATTGATGATTTATTTCCTTTCACATGCATAGATGATTTTAGGGGATAAATTTCACAAATGGGATAATTTTCCATGGTTTTTCCCAAAAAATGATTCGTCAAATTCCATTTTTTCTAAAACCGATTTGCCCAAATTCCATAGAATATAATTATTTTACCTTCAAAATCGCTAAAATTTTATAGAAACTATATAAAATCCTTAGAAATTTGAATATTTTTACAAAACTATTGCCAAACATTATACATTTTGAATATTAAGCACTAGTAAGATTAGCCCAGGTTTCTACATTTTAATATAAATTTCTATCCTTAAAATTATCCCTGTTCACATGGGTCTATTTTCTAAAGAATAAGAACCTAGTATTTCAAAACTTCAAGGAGTTTAGAACCTTTGTTGAAAAGCAATATGGCTGAACCATCAAGTTCCTGAGATTAGACAATGGTGTTGAGTCCGTAAATCGACCTTTTGAAGCATACTTGGTTCAATATGGTATTGACTAGCAATGACCAATTTCTCACACACCTCATCATCATGGTGTTGTAGAACAAAAGAATTAGACTTTAGTCAAATTGGCCAAATCTACCTCCTCGATTCTAGGTTGAATTAGTGTATTGTGCAAACTATCTTCTCAATCACATATCGACTTGGGTTGTTCCTTCCATGACTCCAGTCAAACAATGGTGTGGAAAGAATTCTCCAGTCAACCAACTCTATGTGTTTGGATGTGTTATATGGACTCAACTTTCTAATGATTTCTAAAATAAGTTGGGTGAAAAGAGTCATGCTTTCATCATGATGGGATACTCTGAAGAGTCGAAATCCTATAGACTATTTGATCCTATCAAAGGAAAAATAATTACTAGATGAAATGCATGTTTTGATGAGAAGTATTCTGGAATTAAATTATTGAATGCCTCCTCTTGATTAATGTAGGATGATCCCTTTGATTTTGTCTCCAACATTGGTTATCTTATTCCATTTTTCAGTCATTTCACTGGACAATCGAAATTTGTTCCTATTTCGATTTGACCATTGACCTTCACATAGACTAGTCCATTGATCTCTGTTTTGACTATTATACCACCTCTATTGACTGAAATCTCTCAGACTTCTGATTGACCTGTTGTAGTAAACCCTAGTTCACCTATTTCTTGTCTACCCAGATGGGATGCCAAGACATTTTTGTTAGGAATTAGATCGCAGAGAAATAAAGTAATGTCGAAATAAAAAAGAAGAAGAGCATAATAAAAATTGAGACACAAATATACGTGGTTATGTTGGGCCCTTCATTTTGTTGAATAGAAGTTGCACACAACACATTGCAGCTTCATTTTGGAGAGTATAATTTGGGCAAGTTGTTGAGGAGCTGGACAATGGACAAAAGAAAGAAACAAAAAGCGGTTAGAGGGACAACACAACATCAAATTTGAGGAAAGAATTTGCAACAAGATCAAGAAAAGAAAGAAATATCGAGCTCTCAACCAACAAGATCATATTATATATATGAGACCGATGTGATTGTAATAGGATAATGATAGGCTAATGAATGGCTAATGGCTTATGAAGGGTTAATGAATGAGCTATAGTGTTGTTACTATTTCCTAGGATGTTAGTACAAAACTATTACTTCTATTGTTTTTTTACAGAACTGATGTTGTAACAAGAGTCACTAATGTGATGATCTATACTGTAGCATAACTAAGATTTGGAGATTTGGGTAAGAACGAGACGATCAATGTATCAGAGTTTGGTATCTTTAATATAAGTGGAGACTAAAATTTTGAATCTATACCTTGTGTATTTTTTCTTAATTCATGAATGGAATGTTGTTCGATATCATCTTTATGTATGATAGACTTAAATTCTTATTTATGAATGAAAACGCAAATCTATTTGTTTATTTACCGGTTAGGAATTCCTCAGAAATTTTATAGGTTTAGTCTATCTTGCGTAAGACTACAATGAGTCTTGATAACTTAGAGGTCTACTTGAGTATTCTCCTTGCCCTTCCCTCTCTTTCATGTCTTGGTTTCGCTTTCCTTCTCTTTCATGTCTTGGTTTCGCTTTAGGTGATACTTATTCCCTCCTAGGAAGATGAAATGCCAATGCTCTAGACTACTTCGATACCTTTTGTTGGTAACCTAAGAAGGACCTTGTTTTGAACACTTTTGTGCCAACAAAATTGCTCTGTTGCTAGGACCTATGCTTTAAAAGGGAACCTGTGAGGAGAATGGTTCCACGGATCTATAGATCTGAGATTGGGAAATGGTGGAAATAAATTGTGATTCCTTTATATGGAAGGAAGCAGAGTTACAAGGTAAAAGCAAGAGGATTACAAGATATTATTTCTTTTACTTAGAAAGATCGAGTGTCCAATATGAGATATTCTGGGTTAAATTTCCAGAAGAACTATTCCATTAGATAGATAGGCTCCAAGAAGCTCCATAATTCCAAGAATGTGTCAAGAAGACCTGTACTTCGGATACAGAGAAGATCACAACATTTCACCAGCTAGATCACCATATCACGTGAGCAGTCGATTTTTGGGTTCATACGACTCTTAAGGCATACATTGTTGAATTTGCAGCCAAGAATCAACAATATTTTTCATGCGTGGAATAAATTTTCAAGAAAGGTGTGCGCGAAAGATTGTTGAGGGAAATTACCCTGTGGATCAATGTATTCTTGATGGAGGAGGGGATGATAACTATTCCCTCAACTGAGATGGAAACCTAAACACCTATGCTTGGGGTAGGGTTATTTTGGGGTATGACATGACCTGAGAAGGGGAAAGGGTTCTTTGACAGATGGGGGAATATCAAGAAACGAATGCAAGAAATGAGAAAGCCTTAAGGATATTCACCATCGTTGAGAAGTGATGGTGTGGAAAATTAAAGAAAGTAACAAAGTAGTATGAGGTGTTGCAGAACGAAATCAGATCAAGAGGAACATATGAAATAAAGAAGGACGAGTTGAGGAAGTTGAGAAGACAATAAAGACTGGACATCCTAAGATTGCATCAGAGAGAAGCGTAGAGAGGAAGGAGTTCCCAGATGGATGGACGAGAAGAAGAATGTGGAGAATCAAGGGAAGATGAAGAAGTTCTGGACCTTGCGGGAGATGAAGAAGATTCATCCCCGGCATCAGGAAACATCGGGAACTAGGCAGAGAAGGCTGATGTAGAGGAAGAGAACGAGACCCCCCAGATCAAATAAACCCGCCTAGAAGTCATTGGAACCAACCCCGAATCACCCATCCCTCGAGTGTCCTCTATACCCATGGTAAATTCTACACCACCTAATTATTCTATTTCTATTCCATCACATCCAGTTAGTCAGAATCATTCCATAAGTGTAAAAGTTGGGAGGATATTGGGATCCCCAGGCATATCACAACCAAGACAGTTAGGTTTTATTTTAATAGGAGCAGTGAGACCCACAATGGCTGGACATATGGGAGGATCAATTGCCTGATACCCATAATTCTGGGGTAAGGGGGAAAAATATGTAGAGCAACATTGGTTCTTGTGTGAAGCCATCTAGAGGTCCAGAGGGACTCTCGATGCAAATAATTTAGTAAAATTTCAGACTACCTTAAGGGGTCGTTCTCTCAAATGGTATATGAAGGCTATTGAACCTGGGATGCTAGGAAAAGCGTTCACCCTTGTCCAAGTTAATTTGAAGTTCATCGCCGAATTCAAACTACGTCAGTCAGAGTAACAAGCTCTCTCTGAGTTGCGGGACATTCAACAAAGAGAAGGAGAATCTTCCTGGGAGTACATGAATAAAATTAAGGATGTTATTGGGAGTCTAGCACTTCCAATTCACGAATATCAATAGAGGGATTGGTACATCCAAGGATTACTACCTCTGACAAAAATTCCTTTAATGCAAGAACGAATATCCACGTTAACAGATGCCTTGGAACAGTCGATGAAGATCAAGACCATGACAGGTTATCTAGGGAATATGAGAATGACCAGGCTGCCAATAGATTCACATTTTTCACAACTTTAGGGACAAATATCAGTGCTAATGGAAAATATTCAAGAATTAACCACACAAAGACCATGACAACCTCAAGTTTGGTGCATAGGATGCTACACAGAAGGGAATCTAGAAAATGAATGCCTGCACATAAAGGGAATGGGACCTCTTCACAACCCGATGGGACCTTCTTCAGGACCCACAAGAGGAGTTGCGCAAGTGTCTACGACTCCACCATTCCATAATCCAGGGCTATACAATGCTTGTACATGCACTCAAACCTCTCAGACAATGGAGTATTGTGAGATTTTTCGGGCGCACAGACATAAGCTGAGGCAGTGTCCTATTATGAAAAAGTACACAACTACGCCCAATACAATATACTGTGAGTTTTTCACATCTACGATCCATGCCAAAAATCAATGTATAGAATTGAATTCCCTTGCTGATATATTGGACTGAACAACATTCAGATTAAATGAAACCCCCCCATGACCTAGAAGAGGTTAGGGAGGTAGGGATGGAGGTGGATTTAGAGGAGGGAGAAATGGAGCTAGAGGGTTGAGCCGATGCTACAACAACAAAAAACAAGGTCATTTTGCAAGATACTACCCTCACACAAGATGACCATGGTGCTCTTAGTGAAGGAATAATGAGAACGCAATTGAAGACTTCCTAGACATGATCACAAAGTGGGAAGATCAGGTTCGTCAATGAGGAGATAATATCATAAGCTGAGAATTAAAAAGAGGAATTGAGGGACAACTACCAAAGATTAACATCATCATCCGCAGAGGAGAAAAGACTGGGGCAGACGCCGATAGTCATCCCAAGATTCAAAAATCTATTCCCAAAGATGACAGGTATGATCCTGTGAAACAAAAGTTGTTTTTAAAAAATGCAATAGAAATATTTAAGAGTATCCCCACTCCAGAAGTAATGGAGAATCCTCCTAGAGTTTCCTCTCAACCTAACCTTGAGAAAGCCCCTACCTCACCACCAACACCCAAGACTCATGCAATTCCAAGAAGACACCCTGAGTGGTCTCAAAGTGTAACCAACCTTTGGTTTCAGTTATTATTTGATATCCTAGGGGATGACCAACTTATTGGGATGTTGTGGAACACCCTGTACTTGATACTGGGAAATGAGGGAACCCCAAAAGACATACTAATGACTAACCTCCCTAAGAATAATACCCAAAGAATACAAAGAAGAAAGGTGTGAAAAGGAAAATAATTTAGGTTAGAAGCCAAGTTAAATGATTTTGAAATCAAATATGTCATGCTAGATTTGGGATCAGATGTCAACATCCTACCCAAAAAGACCTGGGAATATTTGGGGAAACCTCAGTTAGTATATTCCCCCATCCAATTGAGAATGGAAAATCAGTACTGTATTTTCCCAGTAGGAAGGCATGAAAATGTGGAAATAGATGTTGCAGGAGTTAAGACCACAATTGATTTTGAGGTAATTGAAATTATGGAGATAAGGACCCCTACTCTTCTCTGCTCAGAATTGATTGGGAATATGACAACTATGCTATCATTGATCTAAAGAGGGACACCGTGACGTTTGAAGCAGAAAGGATAAAATTAGTTCATCCCTTAGATCTTTATCTAGGGCCTAGATATATTGAACCAGTGGACCATAGTATGGAGTCAGAGGCCCTTGACCAATTATACACCATCATAACATGCACAAGACCGGATTACATAAATCCTACTACAGATGGATTAGTAACTTGGAGAAGCATACAGTCTGCTGATGAGGATTCAGAAGTAGCATTTGACAGTTGGCAACAAGGTTCATATGAGCAATTCTCAAGGCTATGCGCAACTATCAGAGAAATGATATGGATTGGAAATGAGGTCAGATAACCCCCTACATACAATGGTACCTCATAGGTACACAATTTTCTCGCCAACATGGAAGAAAATATATCAGTGGAACAAAGGATCTCTGTTCTTGACTTAGCCTTGCAGGATAACCCCGCTAGATGGTGGGCCACTCATAAAGCCTAGATTATGGAGTGGGAGGACGCAAAAAAATCCATCCAATGTTGATCCCAAAGGAGGAATCGACTGAAATAAGAAATGAAGATAGATTTCCAAGTTGCACAACTGTTCGATGGATGATTTGACCCTTGGGTGCATATTGAACATTGCTTAAAGCAGTGGAGAGTTGTGGAGGTACCCTATCACCTATAGGTCCAGGTATTTTTCCATTCATTGGGGCCTATTCCAAAGGCCTGATATATACATGAGGAGTCATTGAGGACACCAAAAGACAAATGAACTGTTGGAAGACCCTACAAGAACAGTTTTGCAAGGATTTATCCTTTACAAGTGAGTACCCTGAGCTCAACACAATCCTTCAAAGAATCATGGAAATGATTTTGATTGACATTTGTAAAAAGAGATCAATTCCAGTAGTATGTGATGAACATGTTCATTTTCTTCAGTCTAGGTTGAGCCTTGAAATTGATAAGATAATTGTAACTTGTTGTAAAGTTGAGAGAGACCTATTAAAACCTGATGATTTAGAAGAGCTTAGAAACCTAGACATTAAAGAAACTTAAGGCAGTAGATAGATTCAAGATACCATACCTAGTCGTACCTTTAGCTCCTATAATCACCCACTGAAGTTGTGAAAATTCCATATAGGGAGCGTAGAGAATCCTAAGATAGATTCTATAGGAGACTATTGGGATGAGCAAGCTATGAATGAAGTACATAATCTGTTGTGGGAGTATGTGGACTTGTTTCTAAAAATGTTCTTAGAACTAAAAGGCATAAAATGAGCCATGGGAGAAATGAAAATAGAGTTGAAAACCAACTTGATACCTTTGAAGCACAGACCATACTGCCTCAACCCTAGAATAAAAGAAAAGGTTAAGAAAGAAGTGGACAAAATTCTTGTGGCAGGACTTATTTTCCCAATTGAAGAAGCATAATGGATTGGCCCCATAGATATCCAGAGTAAGAAAGGCACAAAATAAATTCGTGTTTGCATGGATTAAAGGATTTTGAATTCTGCATGTGTGCATGATCCGTTTCCAACACCTTTCAGTTACGAGATATTATATCAAGTTGTGGGAAAATAATCCTATTCATTTACAAACGGATTCACAAGATATCATCAAGTCAGAATCATAGAGGAAGACAAGAAAAAGACTACATTCATAACCGAATGGGGATCATTCCCATAAAATGTAATGCCCTTTGTTTTGAAGAATGCCCCTACAATTTTCTCTCGAATTGTGATAGCAATGTTTCAATAATTCATCCACCAATTTGTATAAGTCTATATGGATGATTGGACGATGTACAACCTGTTAAAAGATCATGTTGGGCTACTTCGGTTAATGTTTGATAGATGTCGTCAAATGTAGATATCTATAAATCTAAGAAAGTGTATTTTTTGTGTACCTCATGGAAATATGTTAGGCCATATTGTATGCAGAGAAGGAGTCCGGGTAGACTTAGATAAAGTTGCAGTCATTCTGAACATGCCGCCACCTACAAGTGCCAAATTGTTGCGATCCACACTGGGACATACGGGATATTACCACAGATTCATCAGAATTTATGCAACTATTACAACACCCCTTGAAATTTTTTTGAAGAAGTCTAAACTGTTTCGATGGACACCAGAGTGTGATAAGGCATTCAACATTCTCAAAGAGAAACTAAGTAGTGCACATATATTGATATTTCCCAATTTGGAAATTGAATTCCATGTACATGTGGATGCATTAGGCATCTCCCTGGGAGCCATTTTAGCGTAACCAGGGGATGGGAATATGGACCACCCTATCTACTTTTCCAGCAGAAAAATATCGTAAGATGAGCGCAACTACACAACCACTGAAAAGGAAGGTTTATCTATGATTTATGAATTACAAAAGTTTAGGCACTTCGTTTTAGGCTAGCATTTTAGGTTTTTCACTGACCATTCTGCATTGAAGTACCTAGTCAATAAACAAGTACTCGAAGGAAGAATTTGCAGGTGGATACTGTTGTTTCAAGAATTTTCGTTTGAAGTAATTTTCAAACCAGGAAGGTGCAATGTAGGTCCATATCACCTTTCTAGGTTGGAGTCAAGGGAAAGTGGTGGAGCATTGGATGATCAACTCCCAGGCACGAAGATGTTCTACATTGAGGCCATTCCAGAGTATCTTGAAGACATTGTTGTCTTCCTCAGTATAGGGACCTACCCAGAAATGTACTCTACAACCCAGAAGCAACATATGATGGTTCGCACAACAAACTATCAATTGATTGTTGGGAAACTTTACAAATTGGGACTCGACAACATCCTTAGGAGATGTGTCTTGAACCATGAAAGGAAGGATATCCTGTGGGAATGCCACAATGAAGTTTCAGGAGGAAATTTTGGAGGTAAGGCCACTGCACAGAAGGTACTTCAAGCTAGATTATGGTGGGCCAAGTTATTTAAAGATGCTAAGGAATATGCTAGATCTTGTGACACTTTCCAGAGAGTAGGAAAGATGTCACACATAGATGAATTACCCCTTCATCCAGTCAGAGAACTTCGGGCATTTGAGAAGTGGGATGTTGATTTTATTGGACCAATCAACCCCCCAACTAAACACTCCAAGGCTAGATACATCATTACCGCAACTGATTACCTTACAAGATGGGCTGAAGCAAGAGGCATTTCAAGACTATTCTACTGATAAATCTACTAGATTTATCTTCGAGAACATTATCACTCAGTTTGGATGTCCTAGAAGTATAACTAGTTATCAAGGTAGTCACTTTATCAGCAACACAATCACAATGTTGACAACCAAATTTATTATGGAATACCATAAGAGAAGTCCTTACCATACACAAGCTAATGGTACAATAGAAAAATTCAATATAATTCTGGAAAGAGGACAAAAAAAGTATGTTATGCAAACCAGGAAGACTAGGATGATAGAGTTCCAACAGTCGTGTGGGCTTACAAAACTACCACAAAGAAGTTACACAGGTATACCCCATTTCAATTGGTCTATGGGAAATAAGTTGTTGTACCTGCATAATTGATCACCCCTAGTATTTATATAGCATAGGCTTCACACATGACACATGATGAATCAATTGCGCAGAGGATTGCAGACTTGCAAGAACTTGAGGAAGCAATATTTCTAGTGGATTTTCATCAGAAAGTTGAGAAGGTCGAACATAAATCTTGGCATGATAGGCATATTAAGTCCAAAAGATTTGTAAAAGGGGATAAGGTATTCCTATATGAAAACCGATATCATAAACATCTAGGCAAGTTGCACATGCATTGGTTTGGTACATTCATAGTTGTGTAAATCCGACACTCTGGTGCAGTCAGGATTGTGCAACTAGATGGTATCCTTTGGCCAGTATGGGTGAATGGTGCCCTCCTAAAACCCTACATTTCTCATGCTTGAGCCAAATCACGGTTTCTCCAGTCCAAAGGGGCATGTACAATAGTTAGATTTTCATTTCCTGCAATTTCTTTAATTAAGTTAATAAACGTCGGAGTGTGCATTTAATGCACCACGACATATATTGTTTTTTAGTCTAAGCGTTGATTTTGCGTAGAACTTCTTACTCAACCGCACATGATCGGAAGAGCCACCATTTCATTAAATGAAGTCATTTAATATGATGAGGCCCCCCATTGTGGTCGGAGGGAGGGAAAATTCGAGCTTGATCACATCCCATGTGCCACATGCATCCAGTCTAGTCATACACTTTATGACAGCCATCGTAACCCATCATAACTTTCCGTTAAGCCATAAGGCGCAATACACGCAGATGCCATCGATATCCCTGCCCTACTTCTTAGCTTTTAAAAGGATAAGCACCTCAGCTCGACCACATCCTTATCAGTCTGTTCATTAAAATCCAAGATCAGTTGATAGATCCTACCCTGTTATCCATCCCGTTGGACACCTAAGCCTAAAAACGCGTTTATGGCCTAATCATGAGTGTCTTTATGGGAGATTACAAAATATTTCCAGTTATCTAGTTATAAGACCCCGTGAATGCGTGAGAAAGAATCGCAGTTCACAGTTAGGTATATTTTGAATTTTCTGCAATCGCGCATGCCCTAAGAGATTTTCATTCTCCTGTCACAAATCCGACCCTGATTTATCCAACATATCCGCACTTCAGAGCTACAATTCCAAGAGGAACATGAGGCCAGAGTTCAACTCCCAAATAAGAAATCCCAGATGAACCATATGATCCTCGGATCGATATCTTTGGGGATGTCAAAGGAAAGACAATGTAAGTAAAGATTTTCGACCTTCACTTGGTAGACCAAGTGTTGTTCCCACAGATGAACATTGATGTGTTCTAGGCCTTGGTTCCGGATGACATTGGAGGCATGCAATTTGTCCCCAAGCCCGCATTTATCAACATGTTCAACTCCACAATCATGCACCTCAGAGACTTACCGGTCTTTGGAACCACTAGTGAGGGTACGCACTGCACAAAATTTCTGATCAACCAAGTTCATGACAGAAGCCTATGGCTCGACTATAGGTATCTGATTCATGTAGATGACATCCACCAGCTCATCGGATTATCTCTTAAGGGCGAGGATGTCTCCAAAGGATTCAAAGGCTCGAGCAAGCACGGGAAAAAGAAAGGAGAGGTTAGCCTATATGAGAATTTCCACACATAGAGAGGTGGACGAACAACAAAGATTGACCCAATTATTCTAGAAACAGTTTGGACGACCTACTATGAAATTGCAAGTAAGGTCATGCATTCCTACTAAAAGGGAGAATGTACCTTAAACACTCTTTCAGTAGGCAATTTTTGCGCAAAAGGAGTTGTATTCAATTATTGCAGCTACCTACTAGAGGAACTCCTGGTAGCTTGTGAGGAAGATGAGGAGAAAGGAGGAACATTTACATATGGATACCTACTAGTAATGTTTTCCATGTGGAAATGGAAGCCACCCATGGGGAGACATTTAGCACTAGCGGAAAAAGGTCACCTTGCCAAAATGTTTGAACCTTAGCACTCAAGGTCGGATCAGGAGAATGAGGAATTCAACAATGACGCCTTCTCATAGTGTTACAATCTATTGATTGACACAACTCAAAGGTGGCGCATACCACAAGAGTTGTTGAACCTAAACACCCTGAATATCGCCTTTGGCCTGAACTGCCAAAACACTCTTGTTTGGCTGAGGCATACGAAGTTAGAATATTTCCACTCAAGGTTGCTCCCCTTCTACCTAGGTGAGGAAAAATTTGACAAAGAATTCATGTCGTGGACTGGTGTCAAGCGTAATTCATGAAAATATGGCATGCACTACCTATTTCCTACAGAGCTCTTGAAGAAAAAGGGCTAGGAAGAAGGAGTAGGGCCAAGTTTTGGCCCAACAGAGAAGAAACAAAAGGTCCAGATGTCGACAGACTCAGAAGACGAGGAGGATGCAAAAAATATGGAACACAAGAAGAGGATGTTGCCTATGTTTGTGTAGCTTCTAGACCAAGTTGTGCTATCAGGTAAATATGTCAATGGCATCCTCACCTCTTCTTTCATATGGGATCCATTAGTTAAGAAACCTAGGATAAGGCTCTCCCCTGTGAAAATTATGAACCCCCAGCCAATGTCCTCGACCATACCTCGTACTCAAGCAGTCGCTCGAGATGCTTAGAAAATTATTGACATCCAAGACGATCTGGAACCAGATACCACTAAATCCACAACCATAATCACTAAGCAACCCCCATCGCCCCCACAACCCCCATCGTCACCACAAGACACCAACGTTCAACCCCAACCCATTTCGCCTGAGCCCTTGTAGTTGGATTTTTTCGACCCACCTATGCATGTACCCAAGCACATTACTCTGAGCCCTGAAGCCTCGATCCAGACAGTCTCTCCATTTGTACCCATTCATGACACTCTTCCTTCAATGGAGAGTCAAACTGTTCCATTATCGCAAGTTCCAAGCACTCAACGTCCTCTCTCAACAATCAATGTTGAGATTTCCATCCACAAAAGTGGAACCACAGAAACAATACAGAAAGAGGCAGAAGCACAAATGATTCAAAAGGAACCCGAAACTTCATCAGGATAGAGCGCAACATATTTGCAAGAACAACTGGAACCAGTTTTCCAGAACCCACAATTTTGTGCGGAATTGTTGCAACTTTGCCTAGCCAAGAACTAAGTTTTTCCTCAATTCCTAGCGGAACTAAAGGCTCGACTTGCACATCAGCTGCAAGTTCCATCCCCAGGAGAAGCAGTGGTGGATACACTCTCCACATAGTCGATGGCTAGTGCACTGCCACTGCAAGTCCGAGTACCCCTAGATTCTGCTCCTTCATCGGGCGAGCTCGCGCAATTACCAACAACGTAGTTGGTAGGAATAATTAGAGCCTCAACTTAACAACTGGAGAAGAGGATCCAGTAGGCGGAAAGAGAAGAAAAACTCTGGAAACAAGAAGGACTCCTTGCACAAAGACAAAAAATGCAGGAGGAATACTCAAAGATTCAGGCAGAACATAAGGTGGAAAAAGTCAAAGAAAAACTCACAGTGTCCTGGAAAATGGTCACGAAGACAATGCCTCAACTGCCAGAGTCCAACAAAACAAGCAATCTTGTGGAGAAGATAGAGTTAATTCATGTATCTTGGTCAGAACTAGTAGAAAGAGAAGAAATCCTTGAGGCACAACTGCGAGACAACAATAAATAATTTGAATTGCAACCGAAGAAGCTCCGAGAGAAAATGGAGAAAATTGTCTTGGAAGGGAACAATGCAAGATCAACCTTGCACAAATGGACTGTCAAATGCACACATATCTTCAGAGAGGTAAGAAATTGGATGGGAATAATTTCATGACGCAATGAAACACTGGAGGACGTGCATGTAAAGATCCAAGCTCTTAACGAAGAAGCAATCGGTACCCTGGATCCACTGGAACAACATGAGAAATTCGACAAAATCCAACAAGCGAACAATGCGTTGAATGCATTATATGAAACCCAAATCATTTCCAAGAAAGAGCTACGAGAGTTTCGAACTGTAGTTCAGACGATATACCTACAAATGCATCAATTCTATGCAATTGTTGACTCAGAATGGAACTCCTTATTTGCGTTAAATCCAAAAGAGTGCATCATAAACGCCACTCAACAATTTGTTGTTGAAGCATCACTGCTTCCCAAGAAGTGGCAAGACAAAGTTGATAACTTTCAAGAGGTTAGGAAGAGATCCCTCAAACTCGTACCTGATTTGGGCCCTTCATTTGAAGAAGAGAAAGAAGAAACAACCCAAGCCGAAAGTGAAAGAAACTCAGAACCAGAAGGAAAGAAAGAAAAACAACCCAACCCAGAGACCATGGAAAAGCTGATGACTTGACTCGGGGCGAGTCAAGGATTGTGGTTGGAGCCTGTTGGGCCCTTCATTTTGTTGAATATAAGTTTCTCACAACACATTACAGCTTCATTTCAGAGAGTAGAAGTTGCGCAAGCTGTTGAGGAGTTGGACAATGGACAAAAGAAAGAAACATAAAGTGGTTAGAGGGACAATGCAACATCAACTTTGAGGAAAGAAGTTGCAACAAGATCAATAAAAGAAATAACTCTTGAGTTCTGAACCAGCAAGATCAGATTATATATATGAGACCGATGTGATTGTAATAGGCTTATGATAGGCTAATGAATGGCTAATGGCTAATGAAGGGTTAATGAATGAGCTATAGTGTTGTTACTATTTCCTAGGATGTTAGTCCAGAACTATTACTTTTATTGTTGTTTTCCAGAACTGATGTTGTAAAAAGAGTCACTAATGTAATGATCTATACTATAGAATAGCTAATATTTGGATATCTAGGTAAGAACGAGACGATCAATGTATCATAGTTTGGTATCTTTAATATAAGTGGAGACCCAAATTTTGAAGCTATACCTTGTTTATTGTGTCCTAATGCATGAATGGAATGTTGTTATGTGTGTCCTAATGCATGAATGCAATGTTGTTCTGTATCATCTTTATGTATGATATACTTAAATGATTCTTTATGAATGGCAATGCAACTCTTTTTGTTTATTTCCCGGTTAGGAATTCCTCAGAACTGTTACAAGTTTAGTCAATCTTGCATAAGACTACAATGTGTCTTGATAACTTAAGGGTCTGTCTAAGTATTCTCCTTTCCCTTCCCTCTCTTTCATGTCTTGGTTGCGCTTCGGGTGAGACTTATTCTCTCCCAGGAAGATGAAAATTCCAACGCTCTAGACTACTTCGGTACCTTTTGTTGGTAACCTAAGAAGGACCCTGGTCTGAATACTTTTTCAACAACAGGTTCATCCAATATGGAATACGTCTATGGAGAAATTTCTAGTCCTTCCTTTATTATTATCCAAGAAATGAATGGATACAACCTACAACACACATTGTAACTTCCTCTTCTTTTTCTCACAGTATCCTCTCTTAGAATACAATAATCATTCTCATACACAACTATAATACAAATCCCTCATACAAAAAAAGGGTTTCCTTCTTGGGAGAAAACTCTAACATAACTTCTACCATCATATCTACGACCTTATAATGAATGGTGTAGATTGACTACGAGATTACAATATTTTACAAGGCAATTTTTTCAAAATTTTCATGAAGGGCTCTACCTATGAACCCTCGGATGGGGACCTGCTAGCCCCCATGTACCCCAAACAATGGGGTAGGTTTTGACGCACCCAACCATTAAGTACCTTTTTAAGGGATGGGGTGTAAATGTTTCTCTTTTCTCAATCATCTCAAATCTTCTCTATCACATCTCTATCATATTCTTCTCATCAAGAGCTTTCCAATGATAGCATGTTCACTCATAACTGAGCTTTGGGACGAGGGTTATGAAATTATGAAGTTCTTGGGTTTACATAGGAAACATCTCTCTTACTGCCATGTGGCATCCTCATGACCTCACATTGTCCACGTCAACTGATGTGGCAAGACCCTGGTCTTGATGTGGCACTAGCCTAGCTTGCCACAGTGGAACTTCGATCCACACAAACCTACATCCATCGTAATGCGAGCCTTCTCCAAACACACTCTTTTCTTACCTTTGATGAATATGGTATCAAGGAATATTCCCTTTCTCTTGATGGACAGTTTCGATGCATGCGAGATATCTCGAACTACGGTTAGGATCCATTTGACACCAAAGGTTCACCAATCCTACTGTACCCCATTCAACTTGTCAACCCATTGAAGAATAACATGTGCCATCACACTGATGTTCTTAGTCAACATCAATTCTCCATGTCACCATAGGCTCTTAGGCTTGCTCGACTAGAGGATGACATTTGTCCCTCTCCTATAGTCCAATTAAAATACTTAATTAACATTTCGTAGAATACCATTCTTTGGTAATTAATTACTTAAACCTCATTAAGGATAATTATTCTCCACAAACTAATTATCCAATAATTAATTTTTTCTTAGCCTAATACTCATGGCCTAGTAATTACTGAGGTTTTACTTTTTCTTCCCCCCCCCATAGAAGTAGTTTAGCACTAACTCAATAAATTACTCATATAATAATTATGAGTAATTATATTATAACACAATGAGGTTAATTTCTCCATAATATCCTTAAGTTTATTAACCTTAATTAAGGTATATAATTC
>ML811951.1:0-18661 GCA_009831015.1 Picea engelmannii
GTTGTTCACCTCCAACTTCCTCCAAGAAGTTAGGCTCCAAAACTACCCAATAACTCCCAAAAATGGAGAAAATACATTAAAAATAGGCTTAATTGACAATTAAAACCCAAATCTTGGCATAAAAACCCACTTTATAGTTATAAAACCACTTTATAACTAGAATTCGGGCATAATTCCCCTTCGTCCGGTGCGCGCCCCCTTAAACGGTCATATGAACTCCATATGGCCAAGCACTAGCCCGTAGGCTAAGTGTTGGCCCCTTTTCTCCGCTCTAGCCCCGAGTCTTGTGGCTTATGGTATGGAATCGCGGGCTTATAACAACCGCGCCCTTTTGAGTCAAAATATCCCCAGTTTATTTGGTGGTGGTTACATATGGACTATCGGGAACCATGGGCCAAGCCCCTAACCATGAACATCTTCCTGCTTTGATTCTCGTGCTCATGGTTACATGTAATGGTCGTGTGGTGTACGCCGAGGGCTGGGGCTAAGCCCCGTCTCTTTCCCCCCCCAACCAAACTTTAATTCAAATTTAAATTTGAAATGCGTCGTATAGTTAACAAGTAACACCGACCGGGAGGGTGGTTAGCCCAGCCCTGCCAGTCCACAGTCCTGACGGGAGGTTGCGGGTTAGACTCCCGGCAACAACATAACAATTTTACACATAACCCAACAGCCAACCAAGGGGTGCCACGTGGCAGCCCATGACTGGGCCACGTGGCACCTTAAAAACCAACCAATCTGTGCCACGTGTCAGTCACCTATTGGTCGACATCCCTACCACTTGTCAGAAGCCGTACTACCACATCATCAGATGCCACATAATCTCTGTACTATTCCATCATTCTGCCACGTCACCTGCTGACATCACCCGTGCCACGTGTCACCCTTCCAGTGGTGACACGTGTCACCTTGGGATAGTTCCAATTGTACGCCCAAATGTCCAAATATGCCTGCCACGTGTCACTTCTTGGAGCCACCACATGTCGCCTGTATGGACCTACCACATCAGCATATGGACATGCCACGTCAGCGTCCGTACAGACTGTACGGACTGCACAGTCAGTAACCTGTTTGACTTATCAGAGATAATGCGATATCTTCTCCATACGGAGCCTGTTTGACAAAGTAAATATACCACCAGAATCAGGAAGACGAGACAGACGCAATGTCATAGGTTTCGTCGTATTCCGAGCACTTTCATTTTTGATCATTTTTCAAGCCCTATCAGGCTTCTGGATCCGATTTCAGATCACACGAGTCTGAACATCAGGAATTCCATGTATAAGAGATTTACTACATTTCAACACTCAAAACCCCGAATCCTGATAGGGAGTATGACTGCAATCATATGAGAGGAGGTTGCATGGACTAAATGCATAGCCCGGAGGCTAAGGCAACAAGGGAGCATGTCGGGATATCGACGATTGGGAAATCGGGACCCCAAAGGGTGGTGGCATTGGGGATTTGAAACCCCTGAAACCTGATTGTGGCTTTCTGTCGTAAACGGAACAGTGACTGGCCTAAAGGTTGTAAGGTGTCGGAAAAGACCTGTGGGTCGAATTTGAAGGAGATTCCAGTGGGAATCGAAAGAGCCATTCTGGGTTGAGGGAGGAAATTGAATGATCCTTAAGACCAAGAGGTCAGGCGTGGGACCTGCTGAGGTAGGTGCCCGGGTGGATGCCACCATTGTTGTCCAATAATTATTGATAGAAGGTGACCAAGATTAAAGGTATGAAAAAGGACTTGATCAAGGAAGAAGGATCAATATTTCTAAAACAACTAAATGAGAAAGGCATGACAGACATTTTTGAGAAAGAGCATCGAGGACGGTGTTCCTTTAAGGGGGATGGAATTGTAACACCCATGTTTCCCCCAACTTGTAATTAATCATAAAATAGGATTACCATGCTAAGTCAAGTGGATAATGTAAATTTATTATTGTTAAACTGCCCATAACTGATAGTTGGGGAGTGAAGCCTTGAAGTATGAGCCATGATATCTCTAGAAGAAAGAAATTAGTTAATAAAGAAAGGATCAGTGGTTGAATCATTAACCACCCCCATGAATGGAAGCATGGTATAGTTGCAGGATGTCAGCTCGAAGTACCATAGAGACCTGTAGACCCGAGCTTCCTTCTGATAGACTGAACAAGATAGGTTAGAAAATTTCTAGAGTAGTGAAGGTAAGATACATACAGACATAACAAGAGAGGAGATAGGGGATGAGAGCACAAGCTCATAAGGGAGATGTGAAAACCCAAAGGAAGTGTTGAGAACACAGCCTGAAGGACCCAAACATGAGCTTGATGTTGAGGAAGCATTTGATGAACCTCACAGGGTCACTGTGACAAAGAGAGTTTCTCTAAGAGATGGCATAAATTCCCTAGTGATATCATGGCTTGGCAAGGGGGTGGCCAGAGTGATAAGAACAAATGCCTCTGAGCCTATGGTTGGGTGGAAAGGCGCAAACCCATAGTTAGTTGGTTGGATGCAACTTGTAATAGATAAGTATTCTCATACCCTGTGAAATTAAGCTATAATTATGTAATGAAATGGGATATGCTGTGAATGACCTAAGGATTTTTATGTTTACTTAATGGTTATATTGTATCTCTTTATTCTTGTTTAAATTGTGTATTTAAGCAAGTATGGATTGGACATGTTTTTTATTCGTAAATGCTTGCGCTCTGTGATGGCTTAAGCTAGATCCATGAACTGTGAGTTTGTCGACCTTGGGCATAGTTTCATGTACGCATGTCGACACTCCTAGTCGATCTAAGTCCCTTGGAGGAGGGAGTCTATTAAAGCTCAGGAGAGATAGTGCATGTATGCAAAGGCTCTTTGTGAGGCAAGTAGAGACCGAGAACCACTTAAGTTCTAGAGTTGAGGAATGATCATAAGGGGTGGGAAAAAGGATTCTTCCAAGCGTTAAGTTCAAGAGAAAGAGAGAAAATATATTAATCCTTTCAGAGCTAACAATGATTAGGAAGTGTAGCGAGGATGAAGTATCTAAAGAGAAGGTTTGGAAGACGAATGGACGAAATATTTTCAGAAGAAGCCATGATTTGTTGTGACCGTTGGATATGGGAAAGAAGGTGGGAGTTAACCCTTGGAGTCATTTGGAATTCACGAGTTCAGAAAACTAAGTAAGTTCATTGTAAGGAAGGTAAAATCCTAGAAGTCCTGAAGTCATGAAGTTAAGTCTGAGCCTTAGATCCGAGGATGCCCGGGAACCATCCCGACCATCAAATCTAGGAGGTAGACGATAGTCAAGTCACCAGAACTACCCATGACTTAAGAATCTGACAACGAAGATAGATGCGAGCCGTTTAATGAGAGGAGAGGCCATCTCGATCATAAAACTGACTCAAATACTCATTGGAGTTACCGAAACAAATACCAACCACTCGATTTAATCGATGGTTGGGAATCATTGAGGAGTGCGAAGGTGAATTTAACGGACCTGCTAGGTCATGGCCCGCAATCAATCCACGACGTTGATATCATTGGGGATGGAATATCAATGACTAGGATTAGACTAGAGTTGAGCGATCACTTCTCAAATTGCAGAGGTGGGACCCTACAATCACTGTGAACCGTTGATTTATGAATGGATATCGAGGGTGGGGAATCATTGGGAAGTGAAAAGATGAAAGTAGCGGACATGCTAGTTTGTGGCCTGCAATTCACTAATGTCATTGATCTCATTAGGCTGGAAGATCAATGACTCTGATTATACCAGGTTGGGCGAACACTTTCCAGATTGTGAAGGTTGAGCTCTCTGATAAAGAGAACGCATTTTGGGGCCCCACAACTATTGTGAACCATTGATCATCGTCGAACTTCAATCTAAGTTTGATGAGTTATATCAAGCTCAGAAGAGATAACACTTTTAGGCGTGCAGATGAAGTCCAAGAGATGGACCTGTACAAGTGACAAGGGTCGAGGCCTTTGAACCCTTAGAAAATCTTCTAATTCAAAAGATATCAGAAGCTTAGGAGGAGGAGTGACAGTGGACATTGGATCACAGCGTAGAGGACCAATAGCCACCTGATTGAAGCAAGGTGCCCGAGCCTTAGTGATTTTCACATGCAAGAGAGTGGACTTACCAAAGTCCCGAAGTACCGAAGTATTTTGGGACCGTTCATTCTCAGGAGAAGGAGATCTTGACCATTACTTGCCAGGAGACACGTGTCAACAGATTGTAAGATTTGAATAATCATTTCAAGAGTTTTCAATTGAGATTTGAGACTCCCAAAATACAGAGAGTAAAGTAAATGTCAACCATTAGATCCAGAGGACAGGTGGCATAAGTCTATGGACTCTGGGTAAAGCACCGAAGTAGATTCTGGTCGTTGATCACCAGGAGGGGTATGTGTATATAAATTGAATTCTTTGAACGAACACACTTTGGAAGGAAACAAGTGCATAGAAGATTGAAAATCCTGAAAGTCGAAGAGCCTAAGTAGATATTGTCCATTGGCTGACATGAGATATGTGTTGATAGATCACAGACTTCAATGAAAACTACTTCGAAGGTTTCCTAGTGAGGATTGAGACAAACTCTCAAAGCCCTGAAAGTCAAAGAGAATCTGGATCATAGATCCAGAAGGGCACGTGGCGAAAAATTGTGAACTCCGGGTGGAAGCACTCTGAGAGAGCATGAAGGAGAAGAGTTTGAAATCGTTGAAGCCTGAAAAACTTAAGTAGATCTCAGTTCTCATATCGTCCAAAGTAAATCTCAAGTGTCAGATCGTCCGAGGTGAATTTGGACCATCTGATCTAGAATATACATGGCATAGATCAGTGGATTCTAGGTAAAGTCCTGAAGTAATTCATAGCCATTAGATCAAGAGAACAAGTGGCATAAATCTGTAGATTTTAGGTAAAGACTCGAAGCAAGCCTCAACCATCTGATTCAAGTGGACATGCAACATAAATTCACTTACTTCGAGGGGAAGTGAAGTTTGATGTTTGAGATAAAAGAAGTCTGGAGACCCGAAGGAAATCTCGATCATTGATTGAGAAAAGGGTCGCAGGACTGTTGATCTAGTTGAAAGGTCAAACTCCCGAAGCAGATGTTGATACTGAGAGGGGGGTGGATCATTATCAAGTGAAATTTAAAACCTTTTTTCAACTTATACTTAAACCATTCAACCATATCCAATGAAAAATGAAGAATAGTATAAGAGTTACACCAATACACCACAATACACCATGCACAATATATGAGAAATAATCAATAGCTATTGTTCAAGGGAAGTAATGAATTCCAAAGGTAGCTATAGCTTCCAAATGTAAAGGGAGGGATAAACCTCTAAGAGGAAGATACAATCCTCCAATATAAAGAGATATTTGAACTCTCCATCCTCACCTCTTCCTTCCACTGAAGAATATATGAGAGATAATAAAAATTTACATTAAATCATCACCATCAACCAATCATTACATAGAACCTGATAATGCTTCCTGAGACTTCTTCAATTTCTTCATTTCTTCAATTCTTGGAGTAATTTGATCCTGTATATAATATTAATCAATTTATTCTCTAAAACTCCTCCAAGTTTCACTCCTTGAATCCTCCCCAAAAATAATTTATAGAAAGAATGGTAGACTTTATTCAATTATGGTCTATTCAGGAGACCAAACTTGTACAGAATGCTCCGTGCTCAATATTTAACATCCAATTCTAAAAATATCACACAAGAAACTAAAGTATGTCTTATTTAAAATGAAATTTCTCCCACTTCATTTTTATTCTCAATGAATAAGTTATGATTGTTTTACCCGAAACACCTGTTTATTGACTAGCTTCAGGACTGGTCACAAACCCTATCTTCCACAGAGTGTATCTCCATAATTATATCAAATCAAGAGATCAACGTTTTACCAGAGGTACCTTGATATGTATTATCAATACCATAGCAAGTTGACCATTTGAATCATTCTATAAAAAAATTTAGAGCAAAAATGGTAAGATGACCTAAAAATAACATACCTTAGAACACATCACCAAAAGACTTCATCCTCTCTTGAAATCCATCTTTCTTTACTTCTTATTTCCTATGAAATTCGACTTGTATCAAATGAATGTATAATGATGTTTATTTATACCATTTATGTCACTTCCTTTTAAAATTATGGATGACCTGACACTTTCTTATTTTGTAATTCTTTTCTTTAATTATCTTTAGGGCCTACATGTACTTCCTTCTTCAATTCACTTTGTCATCTTCAAAAGTTCATTTCTCCTCAACCATGAGGATACACATGATGTGCCACATACCACCGAAAACAACATGATGTATACTATCCATTAGAAAACAACATGGATGGGACTTTTTCTTCCTTAGAATCCTTTTGTGTGGCTTTTGTATTCTCTCTCTTCTTCATGTCTAGGATGTATATGTTGTTTGGTCTTCTTGTTGCAGTTGCAACCAATATTCTTGAGTTATTTTCTATGATTTTATATTTTTGGGAATCAAACATAAGATTGTATCCTTGATCACACATTTTACTAACAATGAGTAGATTATGATTCAAGTCTTCAACCAATAGAACATTCTTTGCTTTTACATTTTTTATTCCAAGCTCTACTACACCTTCTACAAGTATTTTGGCATATGAGTCATCTCCAAATGCAACATTGCCACCCTTTCTCTTCAATCTGATGAATTTGTCTTGATCCCCGGTCATGTCTGAAGAACATCCATTGTCTATGTACCATTCATCTTCTTCTTTAAATTATTTAGTGGTAAATGCTATTCAACAATCTTCATTGTTTGAAATCTCTTTCCTTCTCCATACTGTGGTTGGCATAGGGACATCTTCATTCATATATCTACAATCTCGTGCTTTGTGACCAAGATAATTACATTTGTATCATGCAATATTTTTTTCCATCAATGGGGAAAATGAATTATAACTTCTATTGAAAAATCCATGATTTTTTCCATATCTTCTATTTACACCATTCATGTTTCTTGTGTATGTGTTCCTTTCATTGATTCTGCAATTAATTGCCTTATGTCCAAAAATTTTGCAAGTATAACAATGACCAAGAAATAAATTTTGAAACCTTGGAGTAAGTGGGATTCTTTGTGATGTAGTCCATCTGGGTTCACGATCTATTCTTCTATAGTTTCCTTCATACTGATTAAAGCTTCTTTGATTCTTGAACGTAGGAGGTCTTTTTGGATATTCATCTCTTTTGTAATCATTCCTTCTTTCTGGTATCCTGGTCCACTTCTCATCAACTGTCTGTGCAACTCTTTCTTCAACCTTCTTGTTGGTATTTTCATCTTATTTGTATGAAGTTTCACCCATGCATCCAAGATGTGTTAAGTCTTTTGGCACTTGAGAGTTTCTTAACCTCTTCCTCAATGAGACAACTTCTTGTTCAAGTTTCTCACAATCTTCTTATTTCTTCTTCATTTGGACATTCGTTACTTCTCCTATTCTTCTTTCTTCTTCGAGTAGAGTTTTCAAGGAAATGATTTCTTCTCTTAGTTTCTCAAAGTCTTCTAATTGTTTCTTGAATATTACAATTTTATTTTCACAACTACCCAATTCACTTCTTAGTTTTCTTTGCATGTCTTTGAGCTTGCTATTTTCAATCTCAACATGCTTCAATTTTTTAAGATTCTCATCTTCTTGTTGAATAATTGTTTCTTCATGATTTTCTTTTTCTTCATTGGAATTTTCTTCTTCAGTGTCATTTCTTTCAATCCTTGGATGAGGACATTCAAATTCAACATGACCTACTCCATAATTAAAGCAAAAGAACTGACCTATATTTTCTTCTTTGAAATCTGAGATGTTGTAATTTGCTTGAACTTCTTATTCTTCTTTTGTGTCTTCCCTTACATAAAGGTGTTCTAGCATGTCCCAAATCTCTTTTGATGATGCACATGATCCCACCTTGGATTTCACTGAATCTATCAATCCATCCAGAATGGTATCTATTGCCAATTTGTTGTTCTTTTTTGCTTCCTTCTGAGCTGCAGTCTTTGGTTTCTTCAAAGCATTGTATCCTGAAGAAATTGAGAATCAAACATCTTTGCCAAGATCTTTCAAGTAAGTTTCCATTCTATTACTCTAGTATTAAAAATTGCTTTCATCAAATGGTGGAATCCCATTTGAAAATTTTTCTTCCATTTCTTCTTAGGATCTTCCTTCTAGTGGTTAAACTGTACTGAAGGTAACCCGCTCTGATACCAATTGTTGATACTGAGAGGGGGGTGAATCAGTATCAAGAACAATTTAAAACCGTTTTCATCTTATACTTAAACCATCCAACTATATCCAATGAGCAATGAACAATAGTATAAGAGTTACACTGATACACCACAATACACCATGCACAATATATGATAAATAATCAATAGTTATTGTTCAAGGGAAGTAATGACTTCCAAAGGTAGCTATAGCTTCCAAATGTAAAGAAAGGGATAAACCTCCAAGAGGAAGATACAATCCTCCAATATCAAAAGATATTTTAACTATCCATCCTTTTCCCTTCCTTCCACCCAATAATATATGAGAGATAATAAAAATTTACATTAAATCATCACCATCAACCAATCATCACATAGAACCTGATAATGCTTCCTAAGACTTCTTTAATTTCTGCAATTCTTAAATTCTTGGAGTACTCTAATCTTATATATAATATTACTCAATGTATTCTCTAAAACTCCTCCAAGTTTCACTCCTTGAATCCTCCCCAAAAAGAAGTTATAGAAAGAATGGTAGACTTTATTCAATTCTGATCTATTCAGAAGACCAAACTTGTATAGAATGCTCTGTGCTCAATATTTAACATCCGATTCAAAAACTCATATACAAGAAACTACAGTCCATACTCTTTCCAATGAAATTTGTCCCACTTCATTTGTACTCTTGATGAAGAATTTATAATTGTTTTACCCGGAACACCTATTTATTGACTAGCTTCAGGACTGGTCACAAACCCTATCTCCCACAGAGTGTATCTCCATAATTGTAGCAAATCAAGAGCTGAAATTTTTTCCAGAGGTACCTTGATATGATTTCGCAATACCATATCAATTTCACCATATGAATCATTTTAGAAAAAAATTTATAGCAAAAATGGTAAGATGACCTGAAAATAACATACCTTAGAACACATCACCAAAAGACTTCATCCTCCCTTGAAATCTGGCCTTCTTTTCTTCGTATTACCTCTGAAATTTGAATTGTATCAAATGAATGTATAATGATGTTTATTTATACCATTTATGTCACTTCCTTTTAACATTAGGGACGACCTGACACTTTCTTATTTTGTAATTCTTTTCTTTAATTATCTTCAGGGCCTACATGTACTTCCTTGTTCAATTCACTTTGTCATCTTCAAAAATTCATTTCTCCTAAACCATGAGGATCCATGTGACGTGCCACATACCACCAAAAACAAGATGATGTATACTAGACATTCATGGGTGTTGTATATGCATGTGCATTGTCCTTCATGTCCAAATACCTTTATAAATCTTGCGGTCCAAAACCCATGACTAGGGTTGACATTAATGACAACAACCAATCTTCCAATAGTAGAGGCAGGGCCAATGATTGAGAAGGATGTGTTTCTACAAATATTCAACTCCATAATATTGACATATGTAATAAAGGAAAGTTTGAGACTTAAGAATTCTGAAGTTTGGATTTCCGAAACAATTCACATCCGTTGATTTGAAAGAGGTTAGTTCTAATCCACAGCTTTGAAAGGGATATATCTAAGCCGTCAGTTCAGAGGCACTATCGATATTGTGAGATTGACGGTCTCATAGAATTGTGGGGATTAGAGATGCATGAACTTTAAATTTTTTAGGGCGGGCCGCAATCCAAACCATGCTTTTGAAGAAAGGACATGTGGAGGCTCGAGGAGAATTGCAGGCCGAATGGTAGTTTGGTTTCAAACCTCCTTTGGACGCACCCGCAATTGTGTGTTTGCATGAGGTTATCACCCAATTTCACCTCAAGGAGGGGATTATCATAAAAGGAGATAGCGCCCAAACTCAAAGATTCCCCAAGCATGAAGGGAAGGTCACGGGTACCATTAGACCTGCACCTGGAAGTCGAAAGGGTCTACGTTTAGTTACATAGTGAGACCATCAGGGTATCAAAGAGTCATTTGGCCTCAGAATCAAAGATCCTTGACTGGGAGGTTGGACTGGTTCCTCGAATTTCCAAATTAGAAACCATGAATGGAGAATCTGTCCTTTAAGAAAAGAAATAATTTTTATGCCCCATCGTGGGTGTGTTACAAGGGCCCACAACAATCAGTGTGAAAAATCTCCAAGGGTTTTTATGTAGAATTCTCTTTTGTCTTGAATCTAACTGTTATCTTCTTTCCTAATTGACAGTGTTTGAAAACAGGATTTGAGGGTTTGATGACTTTTGGCATGTATTTTACATCTCCCTTTTCACTATATTTGATCATGTTATCAAAGCTCAAGTGTCCCATCCTTTTGTGCCACAAACAAATTTCATTTTCTTGACTCATATGACATTCTTCTTCTTCCTTAATATCTAAGATATACACATTGCTTGAGGTTCTTGGTGCAATAAGAACTAATTTTCCTAATGCGTCTTCTCTTATTTCACATTTTTAGGAGTCAAAGATGAGTATATTCCCTTGATCACAAGTTTGTCTTACACTTAGAATATTATGCTTAATATTTCAACTAGTAACACATTTTCTATGTTTTTCTTGTTGCCGAAGGTGACTGTGCCTTTTCCAAGTATTTTAGTAGATACATTATCTCCAAATGTGACACTTCCTTTTTCCTTCTTTGTTAGTTTGAAAAAATTCTTTTATCTCCTATCATATGTTTGCAACATCCATTGTCAATGTACCATTGACACTTTTTTCTCTTGCTATACAAGGCTACTTTTCATTCTATATCTTCCATATGTTTTCTTTTCCATATTTTATTATCTTGAGTGATAAAAAATGTTGTTTTTGTGGTTAGCCTACATTCATTGGTTTTATGACCATAATTGTTGCACTTCTTGGATTCAACATTGAAAATTTGTAATGGAGATAATGAATTGTAACTGCTATTCTTTGGATTTTTTATTTTTTTTTAATATATTTTTTATTATTTTTATGAGTTTCTGTTTTTCCATAAGCCTTGCAATGTACTGCGTTATGTCCAAAGTTATTGCAAGAGTAGAATTATCCAAGCAAGATATGTTGATATCTCTTAGGAGGAGTTCTTTATATTCTATTTATATTCTTTCTCTTTTGTGGGAGGTGCAGACTTTCGTTTATTATGAACAGTCTTTAATGGTTCCTTCTTCATCTTATTATTTTCAATTTATAAGGTCCTCTTAAGAGAATATGCATAACTAATTTTACTTTTGTATATATTCTATGTTGTAGAGGTTGATTTTTTATCATACCCAAGTCATGTCTTCTCCTTTGGTGATCTTTGACTATTTAGAATGTCATCCGATATTTTTGAACTGTTTTCAAATCTTGATTGATTCTTTCCTTTCCCAAGTTCCCTTTTCAGAAGGACAATTTCATCTTCTTTATTCTCACAGTCTTGTTGTTTTTCCTTAAGTTTTTCAGTTAGTACCTCTTCTATTCTTTTGTATTCTTGGAGTTGAATCTTCAAGTCAATGATGATTTGTTCATTTTCCTTGACTTTTTTGAGATTTCTCTTTCTCTTGATTTTTATGTTTTCTCAAACTCTGGTAATTGTGCTTTTAGTGACTCAATCTTCTTTTATATTGTCTAAGCTCTTCTAGAGCACTAAGAAATTATACTTCAAGATCTACTTCACCTTCCTCTTCAGATTCTTCATCCATACCAAAAGTATTTTTAGTAGGATTATCATGTTTCTCTATACCCATAAATATATGCTCTGATTCTTCTTCTTCTTCTTCACTTTCTTCAGATGAGTTGTTTTCTTCTTTGGTGTAGAAGGTATTTTTATTTTTTTGGACTTTCTTCTTGTTTTTGGTTTTTCTCTTCTTGTACTCTTTGTAATTTTATTCACCATCACATTCTTCTTATTTTTCATAGGGACGTTTGTTGGAAAAATGTCCAACTTTTCCACAGTTAAAACATTTAAGAGGTAGTTTTCCTTTGAATTTACTAGTTCATTTCTTAAGTTTTTCATGAAGTTTGTTACTTCTTCATCAGATATCTTTGATTTATCTTCACTAGACATCTTCTCCTAATTATTCTTTTCTTTTCTTTTTTTGAAGGAATTTCCCCCTTTGGGTGGTCTTTCTTTCCTTGTCCTCATCTCA
Organism: Picea engelmannii; assembly: GCA_009831015.1. Classification (NCBI taxonomy): domain Eukaryota; kingdom Viridiplantae; phylum Streptophyta; class Pinopsida; order Pinales; family Pinaceae; genus Picea; species Picea engelmannii. The sequence goes on from ML811951.1 coordinate 12,288, forward strand.
TAGGCTATGAAGATTCCATGGATCTCATCCATAGTGAGTTTATCAAGGTTTTTTCTATCCTCTAAGGTATATATCTTAGCATAATATATCATAGGATATGAACTCAACACTTTCTGAACAATATATTTGTCTTCTACTATTTCACCCAATGCTCTGACTGAGTTGACTATTGTGTTTACTCTCTGAAGATATTATGCAATATTTTTTTCTTCCTACATCTTTAGATTTTCAAACATTTCTCTGAGTGTTTGAATTTTGGATTGTTTTACCTTTCCATCTCCTTCATAAATAATTTTAAGTTTTTCCCATAGTTCTTTGGTTGATTTTCAATGCATTACTTTTACAAATACATTTATGGATAATCCACTTAAAATGGCATTAACAACTCTTGAATTTTAATTTTATAACTTCTTTGCAGCAACATCAATTGGTGGGGAATATGGTGCAGTGTAGGCATCTTATACATATTTCCAAATATCGAATCCAAGTGCCATCATATGACTCTTCATTCTTATTCTCCAAAAATCATAGTCATGTCATTTGAATAATGGTGCTATTTTGGATGAAATTCCTTGTTGTTGATCCATTGAATTATTTGGTATATACCTTCCAGTGGTTAGAATGTGGTGAAGGAACCTCTCTTTGATACCAATTGTAGGAAATACTGAGAGGGGGGGGGGGGAGTGAATCAATATTTCCTTTTATCCAATTAATATTTCTTTTTAAAACGTTTGAAACCACAACAATAAATTAAAAATGAATTAAAAAATAATTCATTGTTTACAGTAAAAATAATTACAGTGTTTGTATTACAACAAGTTGTGATTGTGAAGGACACCAATCATTTTTAGAGAAAAAAATATAGGATACACAAATATCCTTCCTTTTCTGAGCACCTGCTCAAGGAAGCTGCAACTCCCTATTTCTTCAAGTACTAACTTGAAAGGAAGCTCCAACCCCAATTTTCCAATCACCAGCTTGAAGGGAGGAACTAACCCCAGACTATTTTAGGATTTTACTTGAAAAGGACTGCAATTCTTCCTAGATCCTCCCTTCCACCCTGACTGCGCAGTTTTTATTTTTACTCTCATATATTCTGGTGACTCTACTTCAAGTATACTTAGATATCTCCTAAGTCACACTTTAATTCTTCATTCTAATGGGTTTATATATCTTACCAAATGGTGTGCATCACTGAACCATTGTGTATCTTCAATGAATCAATGTGCCTCTTCATTAATAATAGGATGTTATTGAATTTAAATTGAATTAAATTTCAAATCCCCTTTAAATTAATTAAGTTTAATCCTTTCTTATGTCAATCTTCCTTATGGAATGGTCGATCTGAGAAACTCTTAAAAAAATATGACTAAGACTGTCACTTTCACCATTACACAGTGCTCTAGTTTCATCGAAACTCAACTATTGTTGGATCACGATCAGGATTCAATATTTATTGTTAATTTCCATGCCTAATTGTCTTAGGCACCTAGTTGCTTCCTTCAACCCATTTCTAAGGAATTTGACTAAGGGAAACAATCGTGGCTTAAGTCACAATGGGGTTGTGTCTTTCATGTATCGAAAACTTGTCACAATGGTGTTTCACTTTCGTGTCTCAAAACTTGTTTCAATGAGCTATGCTTCTTGTGTCTTGTAACTTGTCGTAATGGGGTTGTGCCTCTTGTGTCTCCAAAAATTGTCGCAATGGTGTTGCACCTTTTGTGTCTTAGAACTTGTCGCAATGAGTTGCGCCTCTTATGTCTCAGAAATATTCGTAATGGGGTTGCACCTTTCATGTCTCAAAAACTTGTCGCAATGATGTTGTGCCTCTTATGTCTCGAAACTTGTCACAAAAGGGTTGCGCCTCTGGTGTCTAGAAAATTGTCGCAATGAGGCTGCACCTTTTGTATATTTTGAAAGTTTTCGCAATGGGTCTTTAATAATTCTTCCATGTCATGCATGGAAGGGGACTAAACAATGTGGTTTTAATACTACTTCCATGTTGCATGCTATAGAGGACTCAACAATGTGATTTTAATACTACTTCTATGTTGCGAACGGTAGGTTATATGGATGAAGCACGGTAAATATATCATGGTTGATCCAGAATATTTTTCAATGACGCAATCTCTGTGCAATGCAACATTATTTATCTTGAGCTTGCATTATGCGTGATCTCTGCGCAATGCAACACTTTTTCTCTTGTGCTTACATCCTTTGCGATTTCTGCATGATGCAATGTTATTTCTATGAGCTTGTGTCTTGGGCAATCTATGTACAATGCAATGCTAATTTTTTGATCTTGTGTCCTACACACTGTTGACATCAATGAAAACTAGGCTTCCAACAAAAAATACCAACAATAATTTGAGATTTCATTAAAAAGAGTATATATATAGAAGAATGTTTATGATAAATATATATACAAGATAACCTAATTGTTAATGTCATATTAGGTCTTCATCATTGTCATATAATACTAACTATGTTTTGGATAGTCATAGATATGAAATATACCCATGATTGTTATATATGTAAACTGCTACCAATACCACAACATACATATATTAATATCTACAACAAATTATGTATATAGATTGGTGATTCTTTACACATAAATATAAAGTCTAGTGTCCACATATATCAATAACGTGAATTAAAATATGTTTTTGGCCACTATGATGGATAAAATATGCTCAATTTTAATGCTCATAAGAATACCATAAACTTGTTATCAATAACATTTGTCTATGCACTAAAGTACACACAAATAATATAATCATGCAATAGAGGTATATAATTTATCTTCTATAAATGTAATGATCTAGATTTATCCACATATGTCCAAGCATTTTTCCCTTTATCTAGCAATTTCATCTACACATATCTAAAGAAGTGTTGCATGGTAGCGTAGTCCCTACCGAGATGGGGCTGGGGTTGATATTAGTTGAGAAGAATTAGGAACCATTAGTAGTTATAGCAACACAGTAAGCATTGGCATCATGGGCAGAGGCTTAAAAAACAAAGGTCAATTAGCTTGGTTCCTCTAGCTAAGTAATTGGGTTTGTTACAAAGATGATTAGTTGAATGTTGTCACTCTGTTTTGTTTTTGTTCATAGAATGTCTAAAGTTATATTTTTTTATTTTTTGGACATTTTGAACAATAGGCATCGACCTTCATTTCCTTATTATGTATTATCTTGTTGTCTAGTTTGGCTGCAACTCCCTTTCAATACAAATATCCATTTCGATTAAAATATTTTTTTTATCATCCATGGAAAAAAGATTGATCAGATTGAAAAGTACGAATACCATTGAAAAGTATGAATACCATTAAACCTTACTTGGTTGAAGATACTTGCATTTTATGACATTTCAATGAACCAGCCTAAAACTACCAGTGACTAAGAAGGTGGACTTCAACATCTTTTCACTAAAGCAGTAAACATTTCAATATTACTCACTGCAAATAACATTTTAATCTCAATAGCCGATATAAGAGTTTCAGTAAAAATTTTGAGGGAGCCTTGTCAAAACTATGTGATCTATAGTTAAAAAAAAAAAAATTGTTCTATAAAAAGGCAATCTAATAACCATGGATGCATCAATCCATGTCATGTAAGCATATACTACACTACAACTTCTCATTGTGTTATTTGGGAAAAATTAGGGTAATTCAAGGAACAATTTTGGTTTTGGAAAAAAAGGCAAATTAAGTGGTTTGAACAACTGCATTTGATCATCCAACAAGATCTCTATCCATTCATATCCATGGATTGATCTAACAAGAAATGTTGTTTGTTGTGGATTTTAAGTTTCTTGATTGATCAAGGACTTCTATGGAATAGGATCAAGATTCCAGGAGGCCTAAATATGGATTCTGGAGAAATGGAGAAAATTTTCAAAAGTGCAGGCACAGGCACTGATATATGCAGTCTGATTGAGTATGAAATTCTGGTTGCAACCTCTAACTGCCCAACTAAATTTAGGAGAGATAGGGTTGCACAGAGGTTTCATCTAGATTTCTTAGGTGATGTGAGCGCGATCCTTTTACTTCAACTGAACTCCATGATGACATTATTGATAATGAGGATGACAAGGAGGGTATCAAGAGCTTCCATGATAAATAAAATGAGAAGGTAAACAACAATACTTGTGGGATAGATGGGAATAGGGTTAGCTATTACAACTATGATGAGGCCTAAACCCTCACCAAGGAGATTGAGGATGAGTCCCAATTTCTTAGAGAGGTCTTCATGATCAAATAAAATCTATCAAACTCTGATTTGGGTTTCGATGTCATACATTAAAGTTGCAAGTAGATTGATGATGAATCCAAATTTATTAGAGAGGTCTTCAAGAACAAAGACACTCTTGCAAACCCTGAGTTGGGTTTTCATGTCATACATTAAAGTCAGTGTAAATGCGACCTTCAATTTTAATTAGAAAGTCAGTTTGGAAATATCTAGAGCTTATCAAGCAATGAAACCAAGGAGATCCAAAACTCTGCCAAAGCTACCAATGCCATCTATTTGGATACAAGCAACACATCAAAACATGGAATAAATTTTCTGTTAGGCTTCCTTACATTATGATGTGCCATACTCTCAGGCTAGCCACATAGGACTGAGACTTCAAATCATCATATAATCATAAATAGGAGAGGAAAGAATCCCAAACAAAACTTCGTTTTGTCATCTCAATCTCTGATCTTGTGAAATGTTAGAGTTCTATCCAGTTTAGAATTAATTTTCCAATAGATCTAGCTCAACTAGAAACTATACAATGGAATTAGGTTAGCACACTGGTTGGTTACTTCCTCCTCATTAGATATTTTCAGAGACCTATGGCTACCTCTTGACTACTTTACGTTACAATATGGTGTCACTATCTTCGGTTATTCATCCACTGACGATGATGTTGTGACATTGACCTACCATGAAACAGTTTAGGGCCTTGTTTAGGCAGGTCTTGCAATTCCATTATTTGAACCGTGCATTGCTTCTTGGCTACAAAAAGTATCACTATACCATTAGTTATGAAGTTCATGAGATAATATCCACTTTATAATTTAACACTATAGTAGGAACAAATTTGAAAATAAAAATACATTCCAACAACAAAATACAAACCATTTTATATTCGTTGATATCCTTCCTGAGGCTGGCTTTTTTCTACTTCAAACTTCAATTTAATAGATGCATGTCTACAAAATTTGATTTATGTTGTACAAATACACAAAAGAAAGTTTTAAAACATGTCACTATATTACAAATATCTCCAAATAAGAAATGTATACTTCCCCGCTACAGGCTCCATCCAACATAGCTAACATGTACATAAATTTTGCCTCATATTTTTGAGAAAAGATTGCAAAAAACAAGGAATGTTATGTTGATAGTGGACTATCCATAAATTTATAATCCACAAATTCATATTCAATTTAGCTTTTACATCCTAGTTTTCTTACAATGTCTCAATATCACTTACATTATGAAGTTATTGGAGGTCTCCTAGGGCCAACACTGGTATTTATATGACTTGAGATACTCATCCTATGGCCTTGGAAATCCCTGCCAACTTGAGTTTGAGCATTCCTTTTCAAACCCCCCCTCTCTTTGTCTGTTTCTTGCTTGCCACAAGGACTGTTATCCCTTGTCATATTACTCTAGTAAGATTATAGGTTTACTTTATGGGGTCGTTCTACTATATAATGTTTTTCATCAATAACATCATTATATTTTGCGTTCTCAGTCTTTTTAGTAACACGAAGATCTACATCGATTACAGAAAACAATGTCATTGATGATCACAAGTCATAAATAATAACAAATAAAACTAGTGCCTTTAGTAGTAAAACAACATTACTTTAGACAAAAAAATAGAACATGTATTATCAAATCCAACATCAAAAAATATTAAGAAAGAGGTCCAAGAACAACTTAATCCCATCATCATCCATGCCATCAAAGATCTTTATTTCCAAGCGCATAAAACAAGCATAAAACTAGTGAGTCACAACAAGCTCATAATCATAGTATAGATACCAATTAGAACCTGTAATATGTATCAATTTCTTCCAAAGATGAACATATTCTCCTTTTATATTCAGGTTTTATCTCTTCCTCAATGTGCTTGAAGGTGAGATATCATATGGTCATGAAATAAACCTTGAATTAAGAATAAATTATATGATATGGAAAAAATACCAACAAAAAACATATTTCAAGACTATTTGGTTTCTTCCATGACCAAGTGATATCTCACCTTTGGGCACATTGAGGAAGAGAGCATACTAAACACACATATTTGAAGACTACATGAGATATTTCTATCGAAGTTGTCTGGGTCACCAAAAAGGAACCATCATCAAA
>ML811951.1:18761-42387 GCA_009831015.1 Picea engelmannii
GAAACCCTTATGAAGTATATAGGAGGTTTGCCTGCGCATATTAGAAACATTGTTTTCATGTTTGGACCCACTAACCTTGATGAGGTTTCTGTTCAAGCTACGTATATTGAAGTAGGGAAAGCAGGTGTGTCAGGGGAATCGTCATCTTCGAGGAAAGAGGACAAGAGGAAAAGGCATGGCAATGGAAAGAATGCAAATGCAGTGACAAAGAAGGAAGGAAAGCCCTCGTGTAAGCATTGCAAGAAAGAGGGACATGATGAGGAAAGATGTTGGCAGTTGCATCCCGAGAAGAGGCCAAAGTGGTTCAAAGAAAAGAAGGGAGTGCAAACAGTGGAAACGACATCAAAACCCATAGACTTGGGATCAGATTCAGGTGATGAGTCTAATATTTCCTTGGTTGGTATGACAGGTAAAAATGGTGAAGAGATTGATTGTAGAAGCAACTTGTTTCAAATAAGAGTAATCATGCGACACACTAAGATAGACACATTAATCGACAGTGGATCTCAATCTAATCTAATCTCAGAAGAATTGGTTAAGAAATTGGGATTAAAAACACAAACTCATCATAATGACTTACACAATTAAATGGATGAGCAATCATCATCAAATGCACATAACAAAACAGTGCACAATCAAATTTGAAATTTCATCTAAGTATGTGGACGAAGTAACTTGTGATGTTGTGTCGTTAAGATAATGTGCAATGATCTTAGGTAGTCCATACTTATTTGATCGTAAGGAAATATTCTACAGGAAAAAGAATCAATATCAATTCACTAAAGTAGGTCATTATTATGTGGTTCATGCTCATCATGTTAAGGCAAATAACACACTTCAAACATTGGAACAGTTAACGAATGTAGTTGTTTCAAATGAATTAATTGATCTTAAGCAAGTAAAAGATATGGTTGTTGAATGGAAAATCAATCATAAGTTGCTTCAGGATAATCTCATGTCGTGCAGATATTTTAAGTATATCAGTTCATTTGTAGTCGTCTTCTTGATACTGTCATTAGCAATGTTTTCTACATGGATGATAGTGGCTTCAGTAAGATGTAACAGGGTTCAAATGGCTAACAATATACTATCAATTTTCATGATTGTGTTACAGTTGATCTTGATGAGATAGGTGCACAGGACAGAGTTCAGAGACAGAGAGCAAGTCGGGTGGCCTATCCCGAGCTTGTTAACTAGTCAGTAACCTTTTGGGGACCAAAAGGTCTTATTGTGGGGAGGTGTGATCCGAAATCGGATCCAGAAGCCTGAGAGGGCTTAAAAAATGCTCAAAAATGAAAGTGCTTGGAATATGACAAAACCTATGCCATTGCATCTGTCTCGTCTTCCTAATTCTAGTGGTATATTTACTTTGTCAAACGAGCTCCGTATGGAGAAGATATCGCATTATGTCCGATAAGTCAAACAGGCAAAAAAAATTGCTGACTGTGTAGTCCGTACAGTCTGTACGAATGCTGGCGTGGCATGTCTATACGCCGACATGGTAGGTCTATACAGGAGACACATGGTGGCTCCAAGAAGTGACACGTGGCAGGCAAATTTGGACATTTGGGCATACAGTTGGACCTATCCCGAGGTGACACGTGTTACCACTGGAAGGGTGACACGTGGCACGGGTGACATCAGTAGGTGACGTGGAAGAATGATGGGACAGTACGACGGTGATGTGGCATCTGATGACATGGTAGTATGGCTTCCGACAAGTGGTAGGGACGTGGACCAATAGGCGACTGACATGTGTCACATATTGATTGGTTTTTAAAGTGCCACATGGCCTAGTCATGGGATGCCACGTGGCACCCCTTGGTTGGTTGTTAGGTTATGTGTAAAATTGTTATGGTGTGGCCGGTAGTTGAACCCGCGACCTCCCATCGGGACTGTGGACTAGAAAGGCTGGGCTAACCACCCACCCCGCTGGTGTTACTTGTTAAGTATACGGTGCATTTCAAATTTAAATTTGAATTAAAGTTTGGTTGGGGGGGGAAAGGGTCAGGGCTTAGCCCCAGCCCTTGACATACACCACATGACCATTACATGTAACCACGAGCGCGGGAGTCAAAGCGGGCAGGTGTTCACAGTTAGGGGCTTGGCCCATGTTTCTCGGCAGTCCATATGTAACCACCACCAAATAAACCGGGGCTATTCTGACTCAAAAGGGCGCGATTGTTATAAGCCCGTGATTCCATACCATAAGCCACAGGACTCAGGGCTGAAGCGAAGAAAAGGGGCCAGCACTTAGCCTACGGGCTAGCGCTTGGCCATATGGAGTTCATATGACCGTTCAAGGGGGCGCGCGCCGAACGAAGGGGGCTTATGCCAGAATTCTAGTTATAAAGTGGTTTTATAACTATAAAGTGGGTTTTTATGCCAAGATTTGGGTTTTAATTGTTAATTAAGCCTATTTTTAATGTATTTTCTCCATTTTTGGGAGTTATTGGGTAGTTTTGGAGCCTAACTTCTTGGAGGAAGTTGGAGGTGAACAAATAACTTCCTAGCTATATAACCAAGGCATGTTTGAGGTCATTGACAGCATTCAGAGTAGAATTATGCTGAGGAGAAGCCAAGCCAAAGCCATTTTGAGGTAGAGAAGCTTTTGAGGAGGAGACGTTGTCGAATCATTTCTGGGAGCTCCGAACGTCTGTTTTGCATGCCATTTTCTTTGCATGGTTCTTGAGATATGGATGAACATGAGCAGATTAGTCTTGTAGCCATTTGGAATTGTAGTGATGTACTTTTGAGCATTTGAACAGAAATAAAGAAGCCTCCCCCACAGAGAAAAGGCCCGGAGACGTAGGCAAAGTTGTGTCGAACTCCGTTATCAATCTGTGTGTTATGGTTTGCTATTTATTCTTTCATTTCAGATATGCAAATGTATATATAGTTGTCATAATTCCTATTCTTTCCTCATTCTTCACTAAGTTTTCTCAAATGGTTAATTAACGCATGCAAAATTAAAACTCAACCATAAGTCATTAAAAGATCCTACGGATCATCGCGATTTCGCGATATGATGTCACCAGGACACCCTTCCACGATAACCACAATAAACAATGGTGATTGGTCACTGAGATAAATGGCTCCAGATCTCCCTCGGAGTGTCACGACTTCAAATGTCGAAGCGCTTTAGCCTTTGATTCCCCCGATCTCTCGAATGTTGATTTCCCGATCACTTCAATCTCGGCCATGCGTCCTCAAGGATGGACGATCCTCACCGCTTCAGGGTTTTTCCCCGTGGAAATTCCTGATGTCTCGCTATAATAAGATGACATCAACATGGTCCCACACAGAACTCTCCTCTTGTCGAAAAATCAGAAATCGCAATTTTGAAATGCAAGATTATCCTGTCCTCAGGACCTCCGAAGCGTCGATCCCCAACTCTCTTTGGTTTTCTGACATGCGTCCCAAGTGGATGAACGGATCAGATCAACCCTCAGGTTTCATCAATTTTCAAAGCCAAAAAACACTTACCTATGCAATCTCCCGTGTCTGGATCTTCGATGTTGGATGATCGTGACACGTGTCCCTCTCGAGATCCACGACTGTGGTTTTCTCACAGTTTCAGGGTTCAACAAACCTCGAACCCTTGGTCTCGAGACTTTCGATACACCGACAGCTACAACTTCTGCCACCTGTCTGATAGATGGATGGTTCTGATTGTATCAGGGTTTTCTCGATGGATTTCCCCAATACTTTTCCCTCATAACCTCTGATTTTCCGAATGCCGAAATTTCGATGGCCACGCCTCCTGTCAGAACTTTCCTCCTCCCATTCACAAAGCTTAATCCTCATGCAAATCTTGGTCAATCTAGTGGCTGATGGGTATTCCTGTGAAGATCCTATGGTCCACGATATTCTGAGCTTGAACTTTGGATGCAGTCGTAACCTCCTCACCTGTCTGGCAGATCTGACGACTAGCATGATTTCGCTAATTCTCTCCACGAATTTTTGACCATCGATCTCTTTCCCTTGATGATTCCTTGAAGGAAACCAAGGACTCTTCCCTGGACTTATCCACTTACACTACAAACCCTCAATGTTCCTCAATGTTTTAAAAGGCCTTACTCCTCCTGAGCTTTCTCACAATTTCAGGTCTTTAAAGAAGACCCTTGCATGCACTTCTTATGGAAAATCTCCACCTTCTTTCAAATGTTGATTGCTTCGACTTTGTGCACACCTCCTGCAGCAGTCCTTCGATAATTTTCTCAAGTTCAAAACCCTGAGACTCTCCTTGGCCTGCGCACTCCTTGCATGGCATCTGTTCCTAACCGCACTCTGAGAAAATGAGAACAATCACTACCTCTCCTGAGCTTTTAGAGACAACCCTCTGAACTCCTTGTCGACGCACTCCCTGTGGACAATTCAACTGCACTCCTTGCAGGAATCTTGCTCATAGAGAGAAACAATTGAAACTCATTCCTTCTTCCTTCACTCAAACCATGAAATCACATACACAACATATAAAAGAAAATGTACACCATGAAGCAAACATTCATGAGCATATCATTTAGCATCAATACACAGAGAATAAACACAAAACCATGAATTTGAATCAATCTCTTCCTATTAATCCAAATATCAGTACATGGGTGTTTCTACGCAGCTCTCTGCTTCTCTTCTATGCTCCAATGCTTCTAACTATGTTACAACACACAATGAGGGTGTCTATATCCGTTTTCCCTCCACTCCTTCTAAAACTGTCTAATCTAATATTCAATTCTACCTACTTACATAAATGCCTCCTACCTACTATGGACGAGAGTGGATCACTCAAGGTCCTATAGAATGCATAAGTACACCTCTCCTTAACTATCACATTTAAGTTTGGCGCATCCACTCTTCAAAAGTTTTTAAACAGTTTAACATATGCTCAAAATGTGTGGTGCTTGCCCCCACGCTCACTTGATGTGGGCAATGCTCCTTCATCATACTCCCTCGCTTTAAAATCTTCATGGGCTCCTGTCCATGAGCTCTTGCATGGTCTGTCCATGCTTCTGAATCTCAACTTCATTCTCCCATCTGGCATCTTCAACTGGATGGCCTTTCCACTTGACCAAATATTCGAAGTATTCTTTCCTTTTGGTCTTCTTACCCACTCGTTTATCCAATATTTGCTCCATCTGTGGCTTTTCTGCAACTGGCATCTGCTTTTTCCACTGAACCTCTGACTGTTCATCATTTGTTCCTGCTTCCTCAGCTTTGTATGGGTATAAATCTAAGACATTGAATATCAGAGAAATTCCGTTCCCATCAGGTAATTCAATCTCATAATCATTTTCTCCAATTTTCTTCAAGACCCTACATGGTCCGATCTTCTTCATCTTCAATTTATTATATGTTCCTCTCGAGAACCTTTCCTTTCTCAGATGTACCAAAATCAAGTCACCAACTTCGAATTGAAGTTTTCTTCTGTGTTGATCTACTCTCCGCTTATACTCCTGACTTGAATTCTGCAACTGCTCCTTCACTCGACTGTGAAGTTCCTTCATCGCTTCTGCGAAATATTTTGCACTAGCGCTCCTAGTTCCATTCTATTCTGAATCCCTCAATTCAGAAATTCCCCTCGGCTGCATGCCATAAACAATCTGAAATGGACTCTGTCCTGTACTTCTGTTCACTGAGTCATTATACGCAAACTCTGCCTGTGGTAATATATTGTCCCACTGGCTATGGTGTTTTGTTACCAGGCTTCTCAACAAATCTCCTAGACTTCTGTTCACTACTTCTATTTGTCCATCCATCTAAGGATAATAAGACGAACTAAATAACAAGTTAGTTCCCAGATTCTTCCATAAGGTCCTCCAGAAGTGCCCTATGAACTTCGTATCTCTATCCGAAACTATACTCCTTGGTAAGCCGTGAAGTTAAATGACCTCTTTGAAAAAAAGGTTCGTGATGTGAGTTGCGTCACTGGTTTTCTGACATGGGATAAAGTGTGTCATCTTGGAAAATATATCCACCACCACAAAGATAGAATCAAATCCTCTTTGCGTCCTTGGAAACCCCAATATGAAATCCATGCTAATTTCATCCCACGACCTTTCTGGTATGGGCAATGGTTGATAAAACCCTACATTCTTCTTTCTTCCCTTCGAATGCTGGCAAATTCTGCATCATTCCACGAATCTCTTGACCTCTGCTCGCATTCCCGGCCAAAAATATGACTCATTCAGCTTTGCGAACGTCTTTTCATGGCCAAAGTGCCCTGCCAATCCTCCACTGTGTTTTTCCTTCAGCAGATTCTCCCTCATGGAGAATTTTGGAATACACAGTTGATTACCTCTGAATAGTAATCCTTCTTGGATCATATACTCTATCCATGGGTTTCTGTCTCTAAGAATTGGATTCTCAGCTACCTCATACGCCTCTTGAAAATCTGGATCATCTGTGTACATGTCCCTAAGATCATCAAAACCCAACGTCTTGACTTTGAACTCCTGCAACAGTAAACACTTCCTTCTCAAAGCATCAACAACTTTGTTAGCAATACCAAAAATATGTTTAATCGCAAATGTGAAATTCTGCATATATTCAACCCATTTTACATGTCTCTGATTCAACTTTTCCTGTTCAGCCGCAAACTATAGTGCATGATTATCACTATACAATACAAACTCTTTCAAGATCAAGTAGTGTCTCCATTTTTTCAATGCCTGGATGATGGCATAAAACTCCTTATCATAAGTAGAGTAATTCAACTTCACTTCATTAAGCTTCTCGTTGAAGTATGCTATTGGCCTATCTTCTTGACTCAAGACTGCCCCTATCGCAAATCCACTTGCATCGCACTTTACTTGAAATGTCTTTTGAAAATTAGGCAACACCAGAATTGGTTGTTCCGTAATTTTCCTTTTCAACAGGTTAAAACTCTTCTCAGCTTCTTCTGTCCAGTGAAAAGATTTATGTCTTTTCTTCACTGTATCCATCATTGCTGCAATAATTCCACTGAAATTCCTGATGAACTTTCAGTAGAAACTAGCTAACTTGTGAAAACTCCTTACCTCAAATACGTTCTTCGGTGATGGACAATTTTTTATTACCTCCACCTTATCTGGATCCATCCTCAACTCATCTGTAGAAATAACAAATCCCAGCTCTGTCTTCATGAATGAGGATTTCTTCATATTTATGAGCAGCTTCTCTTGCTGTAATTTCCGCATCACTGTAGCCAAATGCTTCATATGTTCAGCCTCCATTTTACTGAAAATCAGTATATCATCCAGATATACGATAACAAATTTTCCGATGAACTCCTTCAGGACTTCGTTCATCAACCTTATGAAGGTACTTGGCACATTTGTTAAGCCAAACGGCATAACAAGCCATTCATATAACCCTTCATTTGTTTTGAATGATGTCTTCCACTCATCACCTTCCCTCATGTGAATCTAATGATATTCGATTTTCAAATCAACATTTGAAAAGTACTTTGCTCCACTCAAGCAATCCATCATATCATCCATCCTTGGCAATGGAAATTTGTACCTGATGGTTATCTTGTTTATCGCCCTTGAGTTAGTACACATCCTCCAGCCTTTGTCTTTTTTCGGACTGAGTACTGTTGGAACAACACACGGACTCAATCTCTCCTTGACCAAACCTTTGTCCAACAACTCTTGGACTTGCCTCTGAACCTCTTCATTTTCTTGTGGCATCGATCTGTACGCAACTTTATTTGGAAAACTAGCTTCTGGTATGAGATCAATATGGTGACTCACACTTCTGATCGGTGGCAACGAACGAGGTAATTCATCCACTATAATGTCAGTGAACTCTTCCAATAGTTCCTGAACCTTCTCTGGTAAATCATCTACTCTTGTGCTAGTCAGAACAATTTTCGGTTTCTTGACCACGATGAATTGTGGATCCTCCTTCTTCTTAACCTCTGTAAGAAATTCCTTCCCTCTCATGAGAATTATTGTGTTTCTCACTTCCAGATTCACCTCCTTATCCTTAATTGGAAGAAACATTTGTGTCCTCCCATTCTTTTCTAAGGTGTATGTGTTCATCCTCCCATCATGAATCACATTTCTGTCATATTGCCATGGTCTACCCAACAATAAATGACAAACATCCATAGGAATAACATCACAGAGTATCTTATCATTATATCCACCTATCTTAAACTCAACTAAACATTATTTAGTGACATATATCTGATATCTCTTTTGTAGCCATGAAACTTTATATGGACTCGGATGTTCAATCGTCTCTAGCTCCAGCTTTTCTACCATCTCAGTTGAGGCGATATTATCTGTGCTACCACTGTCCACAATGACCTTTCACACTTTTTCCTTGGTTTTCCAAGCAGTCCGAAAAAGTCTAGTCCATTGGACTGAACTCTCCACCTCCCTTTTGAGTGTCAAAAGAACTTTCCGCATCATCAATGATCTTCCACCTTCAGCATCCTCTGCCTCAACATTTCTCCCCTGTGCTTCGGTGATGTGAGTCTCTCCACCCTCTTTCTTTTTATCAAGACACTCATAAGACTTGTGCCCATTCTTTCCACATGTGAAGCATGTAATTACTCCACCTCTGCCTCTTCCTCTACCTCTAGTATGAGGAAAAGTATTATTATCAACATACCCTCCTCTTTTCTTAGTATGTTGTCCTCTCTGTTCAACGTATTGCCCTCATTGTGAGCTTCCACCTCTCTCAGTTTGAGTCTAAGGTTTCTTCCAGTTTTCCTTGGGCTTCTGGTTTCTGTCCTGGACAACAAATTTTCCTCTGGGTTGACTTCTACCTCGGCCTCTTTGACTTTGCTTTTGGCTCAGCTTCTCTTTTGCTTTCAGATCCATCTGATAAGCATCTTCCACCATTCAGATGGTCAACATACTCATTTCATCTTGAATCTCATATCTTAGGCCATTCATATACCTAGCTACCTTTTCATCATTTCTTTTATGATGACCTGCTCTGATACCACTTGGTGGCGTCCACCCAGACACCTACCTCACCAGGTCTCGTGCCTGACCTCTCGGTATTAAGGATCGCTCAATTTCCTCCCTCGAGCCGAAATGGCTCTTTCGATTCCCACTAGAATCTCCTTCGAATTCAACCCACAGGTCTTTTCCAGTACCTTACAAACTTTAGGCTGGTCATTGTTCTATTTACGACAGAAAGCCACAATCAGGTTTCGGGGGTTTCAAATCCCCGATGTCACCACCCTTTGGGGTCCCTTAGCCTTTGGGATATGCGTTTAGTCCATACGACCTCCTCTCATATGACTGCACTCATACTCCCTATCAGGATTTGGGGTTTGGAGTGTTGAAATGTAGTAAATCTCTTACCCACAGAATTCCTGATGTTCTGACTCATGATTTCGTGATCTGACGTCACCAGGATGCCCTTCCACCATAACCATAATCAACAATGGTGATCGGTTGCTGAGATCAATGGCTCTAGGTCTCCCTCGGAGTGTCGCGACTTCAAATGTTGAAGCGCTTTGGCCTTCGATTCCCCCGATCTCTCGAATGTTGATTTCCCGATCACTTTGATCTCGGCGATGCATCCTCAAGGATGGACGGTCCTCATTGCTTCAAGATTTTTCCCCGTGGAAATTCTCAATGTCTTGCTATAATAAGATGACGTTAGCAGGGTCCCACACGGAACTCTCCTCTTGTTAAAAAATCGGACTTCGCGATTTTGAAATGAAATATTATCTTGTCCTCAGGACCTCCAAAGCGTCGATCCCCGACTCTCTTCGGGTTTCTGACACGAGTCCCAAGTGGATGAACGGTTCAGATCAACCCTTCGGTTTCACCAATTTTCAAAGCCAAAAAAACTTACCTACGCAATCTCCGGTGTCCGAATCTCCGATGTTGGATGATCACGACAAGTGTCCCTCCCGAGATCCATGGCTGTTGTTTTCTTGCGGTTTCAGGGTTCAAAAGACCTCGAACCCTTGGTCTCGAGACTTTCAATACACTGACGGCTCCAACTGTTGCCACCTATCTGACATATGGATGGTTTCGATCGTATTGGGGTTTTCGTGATGGATTTCCCTGATCCTTTGCCCTCAGAACCTCCGATTTACCGAATGCCAAAATTCTTTTGGCCACGCCTCCCATCGAAACTTTCCTCCTCCCGTTCACGAATCTTAATCCTCGTGTAACTGCTGGTCAATCCAGTGGCTGATGGTTATTCCTGTGAAGATCCTATAGTCCATAATCTCCTGAGCTTGAACTTCAGACACAGTCATAACCTCCTCACTTCTCTGGCAGATCTTACGACTAGCGGGATTTCGCTAATTCTCTCCATGAATTTTTGACCGTCGATCTCTTTCCCTTGATGATTCCTTTAAGGAAACCAAGGAATATTCCCTGGACTTACCCACTTACGCTACGAAACCTCGATGTTCCTCAATGTTTTCAAAGGCCTTACTCCTCCTGAGCTTTCTCACAATTTCAAGTCTTTAAAGAAGACCCTTGCACGCACTTCTTGCAGCAATTCTCCACCTGCTTTCAAATGTTGAATGCTTCGACTCTGCGCACACCTACTATAGCAATCCTTCGATAATTTGCTTAGGTTCACAACCCTGAGACTCTCCTTGGCATGTGCACTCCTTGCATGGCACCTGTGCCTAACCGCACTCTGAGGAAATGAGAACAACCGCTACCTCTCCTGAGCTTTCAGAGACAACCCTCTGAACTCCTTGTCGATGCACTCCCTACGGACAATTCAACATCACTCCTTGCAAGAATCTTTCTCAGACAGAGAAACAATTGAAACTCATTCCTTCTTCCTTCCAAACTTCAAACTCAAACCATGAAATCGCATACACAACATATAAAAGAAAATGTACACCATGAAGCAAACATTCATGATCATATCATTCAGCATCAATACACAGAGAATAAACACAAAACCATGAATTTGAATCAATCTCTTCCTATTAATCCAAATATCAGTACATGGGTGTTTCTACACAGCTCTCTGCTTCTCTTCTATGCTCCAATGCTTCTAACTATGTTACAACACACAATGAGGGTGTCTATATCCGTTTTCCCTCCACTCCTTCTAAAACTGTCTAATCTAATATTCAATTCTACCTACTTACATAAATGCCTCCTACCTACTATGGACGAGAGCGGATTGCTCAAGGTCCTGTACAATGCATAAGTACGCCTCTCCTTAACTATCACATTTAAGTTTGGCGCATCCACTCTTCAAATTTTTTTAAACAATTTAACATATGCTCAAAATGTGTGGTGCTTGCCCCCATGCTCGCTTGATGTGGGCGATGCTCCTACATCAAACAAGCACATTAATCGTAGTCTTATGTGTAAACATTGCATAAAATTTCTAGGAAAATTTCATAATCTTAGCACAATAATTATCTGTATAGTTTGTGGATTTATATCCACATGGTTGTTTTGTTATCCAGGCTCTATTTTTCCATGGCATGCCCATTGGGTGCATGATCCCCATCAATATTTTACAAGAACTATCAAGGTTTCATCTTCGTTGTGGTCACTCACCCTCCAGGTCCAGGCTCAGGCATCTCCTTCTCTGCTATATAGTCCCTCGAGTGATATGTCTTGCCTTGCCAAGGTTTCCTTGCATAGGAAGAACTACCCAAAGTGTGCATGATCCCAGTATTTTACAATAACTATCATGGTATCATATTCCTTACGATCACTCACCCTCTAGACCCAGGCTTAGGAATCTCCTTCTCTTCTATACAGTCCCTCGGGTGATCCATCTTTCCTTGCCAAGGTTTTCACACACATAAATAATTCTAGAGACTATATCTAGTCTTATAGTCGAGGTGTCCCTCATAATTTCTCTGGCAAGGCATCCCTTTGACTTGTGTTACTTCAACACAACATATTCTAAGCGATCATGGCTTACCACAGGGTTCTCATGTCTAAGTAGTAGCCAGTTTTCATGCTTTTACAGCTTGACAACCTTCTGGCGCAACTAAAGTTAGTGACAAAGGTTACTCTCCTTCTCCTAGCATAGTAATAGATAGGGATGAAGGTTACTCTCCTTATCCCAACACTGTAATAGTTAGGGACGAAGGTTACTCTCCTTCTCCTAGCACCGTAATAGATAGGGGTGAAGGTTACTCTCCTTCTCTCGGTACCATAATAGATAGGGATAAAGGTTACTCTCCTTCTCCCGGTACCATAATATATTAGGACGAAGGTTACTATCCTTCTCCCAGTACCATAATAGATAGGGATGAAGGTTACTCTACTTCTCCCGGTACCATAATAGATAGGGATGAAGGTTACTCTCCTTCTCCTGAAAATTCATTCTTTACACAACCAAACAAACTATTAGTCTCTATTTCATGTGATCGTATTATACTCTTTCCCACATTTCTCCCTCGAACCCAAGAGCTTAGTTTCTCGTCTCTTCTCTCTTTGCAGATATTTCCCTTTTTACCTGTATCACAGGTATACAGAAATTCATGAGACACAATAAATTTTAAATTCAATTTTTATTTTTTGTAAATCTATCACCCGCAGATTTCCAAATTCCACATTTTGTTCTCATATTTGTTTCACACAAGAACCATATTCATAATTATGGGACTTTCCTTCCCATAGTGTTTTGGCTCAGCAGGAAATTGGTCTTCCTTATGGCTTACAACACTGCCATATTCAAGACTCCTTTGCTTCCTGCACTTTCAACATTCCTTGCAGTTTGGCTCAGCAGGCAGTTGGTATTCCTTATGGGCTTACAATACTGCCATATCTAAGACCCATTTCCTCCTGTAATTTCAACATTCCTCAGCCAAACATTTTTTTAGTTTTCATGCACATTATCTATTCAAAGTCAAGATACTAACAACCCAAGTCATTTTCATCTATTCAAGGATACCAAGAAAAAGGATACATCATCCCTTACCTATGCATCATTTCAGCCTACCAAATTTTTCAAAATGTAATTCAGATATTAATTGATTTTAATGAATGCATCAACATTCATGGCCACATTCATACCCAATGCACCCTTGCATTGATTTTAAGTTTCTCATACTTTCAACAAGTACTTTTCCATGGTGTGTTGGATTTTAGCCAAGATTTCCACCATATGGCTTATTTATTCTCATTCATTGTTGTAGCAGGACTATATTTGTGGATACAGGATGTTCATGATCCCAATTTAGTACATATGAAACTATAAGTTTCACATGAATTCCTTTAAGCATTCCTCCTTCATTAATAACTAGGGTGCCAACACTCATGGCCACCCAAATTTGGTTTTCTCTAACACCTATACAGTGTAAGTAGAAATGTTGGAAGGTCCTCCTTCCTCAATGGGAAATCCATTGTCTGTCCTTTATGCAAACATGCATTTCCTAGAAGCAATTCCATGCAATGTGCTATATATGAGCACTTTTGTTTCCAATCATTCATTGATTGGTCCATATATTCATGACATATCAGTTCATGAATTCTTCTGAGAGTTACAATCAGTCTTTACTACCAGAGGTTCACACCTCCATCATTCAGGTTCTCCTTCCTGAATCATACCCTACTTGGGTATCCAAGGAACACAACTTCCTTTCAATGTTCCATACATAACATTAAGACTGTAAAACATTTTAGAAGGGATTATTACCCAATCCTTCCATACCTTGTGCCACATAGGCATGAAAATTTGTTTTATACAGGTTTTGGATGTCATCACCCCCTCTGATATTATCCCATCAGTGGTGCTCCATGGGCACTTTTAAAGTCCCTTCAACAATATTTCAACAAGAACCTTCTCATAGCCATCCTCTTATTGAGGTTGTTCATTATTGGCAATTGTCTTTCTCAACAGTTCCAATCTATTTCTTTGTGCACATGACATACGTCATAAACACATTAGTTGTCATGTAAATTAAAAAATGCAAGTACCATATAATTTAAATTAATAAAACATTTTAAGACATGTCCTAGCATATCTGTATGCACTTCATCACATTATCCTTAATGTTTTCATGAGTGAAATACAGACAGTTCTCAATTGTTTCTACAATAATACAATCCTCATCACTATGGTGTCAGAAAATTTACTTTCATCAACGTACTAGCTTTCTCATCCCAGAGAAAAAATATAATACACAACAAGAAAATAATTGAGGGCTCTCCCCTTCTTCAAATTATTTCTACATGACCTAGGAATTTTCAATCCAACTGATTTATTTTTAAGGACTCACTGTCTTTTGCAATTTACTCCCTATTGGGATCTTCCTACTCTTTTCCTTGAGTCTCCTTGGTCAGGCCTCACCCTAACCCTTTTTGGAATATAGTAGCATGCTTTCATAGCAATGTTTTTTTGTTCATAATAGATCATGAACCTATGCATTCTGCACATTACCATTCGGTTATCAGAATTATCAATATTCATTTATTAGTCTTTTATTCATTACATGATGTTTTTCAAAATGTAATCCAAGATTCTATTATATATATAAGCTTTTGGCTCACTGCTTAATTCTCAGCAGTCATTAAGGTTGTGAATTTGTTTTCTTGATAGAGTCTTCACACAGTTCCTCCACAGGGAACTCCTTCAACATGCAACTTCCTTTGTTTTCCTAACAAAGTCTTCACACAGTTCCTCCACAGGGAACTCCTTCAGCATGCTTGCACTTTTTCCATGTCATTCACACACATGGACATATCCATCTTCTATATCATTTTCCCAAGGATATTCCAATCATCCTTATGATCATATATACACATTCGTGTATAAGTAGGTTCATTGCTTGCACCTTTTTACCTCATGAATTCACTTGATAATTTAATTTCATCATTAGTGTCCTTTAGTTTGAGATTTCAGTCACTTAGAGGAATAATATCACATTCATATCTTGCATTGATGTTTCCTTTTCTCAAGGAAATAACCAACCAGTGTCACTTTCCTCTTTATGCGACAACATCTAGAAAGAAAACCTTCTTGCCTCAACGTCCATAGGGTTTTACCCATCTCACTTTTCTTTGGTCATGAAGAGTTATATACTTTGATTTTAATATAGAGCAGTAACTATAACTGCCATGGATCCTACCTGAGCCTATCAGATTCCTTTAAGCCCACAAAGGTATTAACCATTATATAATCTACCATCATCAGTGCCTGAAGTTCCAACTGCCCATGCTTAGAAGTAGTGTTATGAACACCAGGTCATTCATCCTTCAGGCTTCAGTTGCTCTTGTAGAACCATACCACCTTCAACTATCCACATTCAAGTCTTACTATAAATGTTAATTATCGCATCCCTACTCCAGTAAGAGTAGTTATCACTTTGACAAAGGGATAAAGAAATTCTTCTGCTTAAATTCAACAAGAATTCCCAAAATCACAGTTTCAATTTGCAGTCCTTCTCTTCAGGGAGTAAATGAAGATAAAAATACCTCCTTACGTGACTCATACATGAGCCTAATTAGGCCAAGTGTTTTAACCATGCTCCGATACCAATTTGTAACACACCCACGATGGGGCATAAAAATGTTAGCTTTTCTTAAAGGGAAGATTCTCCATTCATGGTTTCTAATTTGGAAAGTCGGGGAACCAGTCCAACCTCCTAGTCAAGGATCTTCGATTCTAAAACCAAACAAATCTCTGAGACCCTGATGGTCTCACTCTGTAATTAAATGTAGACCCTTTTGACTTCTGGGTGTAGGTCTAATGGTACCCGTGACCTTCCCTTCGTGCTTGGGGAATATCTGAGTTTGGGCACTAGCCCCTTTTCTTATAATCCACTCCTTAAGGTGACCTTGGGTGATAACCTCATGAAAACACACAATTGCAGGTGTGGCCAAAGGCAGTTTGAAACCAAACTACCTTTCGGCCCATAATTCTCCCCGAGCCTCCACGTGTCCTTTCTTCAAAATCGTGGTTTGGATTGCAACCCGCCCTCAAATTTTTAAAGTTCACGCATCTCTGATCCCTGCAATGCTACGGGACCATCTATCTCATGATCTTGACAGTGCCTTTGAACTGATGGCTCAGATCTATCCCTTTCAAAGTTGTGGACCAGATCTTACCTCTTTCAAATCAACAACTGTGATTTGTTTCGAAATTCCAGACTTCGGAATTCTCAAGTATCAAACTTTCCTTTCTTCTATATGTCAATCTTCCAGAGTCAACAATTTGTGGACACCTTTCCTTATCAATCAATGAATTTGCCTCTACTTCGAGGGTTTTACCTTTCAACTAGATCAACAGTCCTGAAGCCCTTTTCTCGATCAACAGTAGAGATTTCCTTCGGGTCTCCGGACTTCTGAGATCTCAAATATCAAACTTCACTTCACCTCAAAGTAGGTGGATTCCTACCATGTGTCCACTTGAATCGGATAGTTGAGGCTTTCTTTGGGTGTTTACCCGAACTATACAGATTTATGCCGCATATCCTCTTGATCTTATGGCTATGGATTACTTCAGGACTTTACCTAGAATCCACTGATCTATGCCACATCTCCTCTAGATCAAATGGTCTAGATTCACCTTGGATGATCTGACGCTTGAGATTCACTTCAGACTACCTGATGACTGAGATCTACTTTGACTATTCAGGCTTCGACAATTTCAAACTCTTCTCCTTCGTGTTCTCCCGGAGTGCTTCCACCCGAAGTTCACAATCTGTCGCCACATGCCCTTATGGATATACGATCCAGATTCTCTTCATCCTTCCGACTCTTCAACTTTCATGGCTTCGAGAGTTTGTTTCACTCCTCACTTGGAAACCTCCTAAGTAGTTTTCCCCGAAGTCTTCGATCTATCGACATGTATCTCCTGTCGACCAATGGACAAGATCTACTTTAACTCTTCGTCTTTCTGGAGTTTCAAGTTTCTACGCACCCATTTCCTTCTGATGTACATTTGTCCAGAGACTTCGATCTATCTACACATACCCCTCTTGGAGATCAACAACTAGGACCTACTTCAGGTCTTTACCCGGAGTCCAGAAACTTACACCACCTATCCTTTGGATCCAACGACTAATGTTTACTTCGCTCTCTAGATTTCGGGAGTCTCAAATTGCAACTGAAACCTCTTGAAATGATTATTCAAAGCTTACAATCTTCTAACATGTGTCTCCTGGAGAGGAACAGTCAGGATATCCTTCTCTAGACAATGAACGGTCCCAAAATACTTCGGGACTTTTTTAAGTCCACTCTCCTACGTGTGCGAAGCACTAAGCTCAGGCACCTTTCTTCGATCAGGCAACTATTGGTCCTCTACGTTGTGATCCAATAGACACTTCTACTCCTCCTCCTAAGCTTCTAATCTCTTCCAACTTAGAATATTTGCTAAGGGTTCAAAGGCCTTGACCCTTGCCCCTCCTACGGGTCCATCTCTTGGACTTCATCTGCATGCCTGAAAGTGTTATCTCTTATGAGCATGATCTCTTTGAGGATTTTGATTTCCCACACACTCCTTTCATTTTAGGGATCTCATCAAACTCAGATTGAAGGTCTACAGTTCATAGTAATTATGGGGACCCAACATGCGTTCTCTTTATCAGAGAGCTCAGCCTCCAAAATCTGGAAAGTGTTTGCCCAACCTAGTCTAACTAGAGTCATTGATCTTCCATCCTGGCAAGATCAATGACTTTAGTGAATTGCAGGCCATGAACTAGCGCATATGCTACTTTCACCTTCGTTCTCTACAATTATTCCCCACCCTCGATCTCCATTTATAGATCGATGGTTCACAGTGATTTCAGGTTCCCACCTCTAGTCTAATCCTAGTCATTGATCTTCCATCCCCAACAAGTTCAATGACGTGGGTTGATTTCAGGTCATGAACTAGCAGGTCTGCTAAATTTACCTTCACACTCTGCAATGATTCCTAATAATATGTTAAATCAAGCAGATAGTATTTGATTTGGTAACTCCAATGAGTATTTGAGTTGATTTGACGACTGGGATGGACTATCCTCCCGTTAAACAACTCGTATCCATCTCCGTTGTCAGATTCTTAACTCATGGTTAGTTCTAGTGACTTGACTATTGTCCACCTCCTAGATCTAACGGTTGGGACAGTTTGTGGGAATCCTCAGATCTAAGGCTCAGAGTTAACTTTGGGACTTTAGTGATTTTACCTCCCTTACGATGAACTTTCTCAGTTCTCCGAACTCGTGAAGTCCGAATGACTCCAAGGGTTAACTCCCGTGCTCTTTCCCATTTCCAATGGTCACAACATACTGTGGCTTCTTTTGATCAGATTTCATCCATTTTTATTACAAACAAGGGAACCTTCCCTTTCGATACTTCATCCTCGCTAGTCTTCCTGAGCTTTGTTAGCTCTAAAAGGCTTAAGAGCTTTGTGTTATTTCTCTTGAAATTAAAGCTTGGAAGAATCCTTCTACACACCCCTTACACTCATTCCTCAGCTCTATAACTTAAGTGGTTCTCGGTATCCTCCTACCTCGCAGAGAGCCTATGCATATGTGTACTACCTCTCCTAAGGTTTAACAGAATCCCTCCTCCAAGGGACTCAGAATGACTAGGAGTGTCGACATGCGTACATTAAACTGTACCCAAGGTTGGTGAACTCACAGTTTGTGGATCTACCTAAGCCACCACAGGGTGCAATCATTTACGAATACAAAACCTGTCCAATCCATACTTACTTAAATAGACAATTTAAACAAGAATATGAGATACATTATAACCGCTAAGAAAACATACACATCCCCAGGTCATTCACAGTATATCCCATTTCATTACATAATTATAGCTTAATTTCACAAGGTATGAGAATACTTATCTATTACAAGTTGCATCCAACTAGCTAATTGTGGGTGTGCGCCTTTCCACCCAGCCATAGGCTCAAAGGCATTCATTCTTATCACTCTGGACACCCCCGTGCCAAGCCATGATATCACTAGGTAATTTATGCCATCTCTCACAGAAACTCTCTCTGTCACAGTGACCCTACGAGGTTTATCAGATGCTTCATCAACATCAAGCTCATGTTCGGGTCCCTCAGGAGGTGTTCTCATCACTTTCTTTAGGTTCACACATTTTCCTTACAAGCTTGTGCTCTCATCCCCTGTCTCCTCTATTGCTTTCTTTGTATGTATCTTACCTTCACTCATCTGGAAGGTTTTCAACCTGTCCTGTTCCTTCTGTTAGAAGGAAGCTCGGGTTTGTAGGTCTATGTGGTACTTCGATCTGACATATTGTAGCTAGAACATGCTTCCATTCATGGGGGTGGTTGATGATTCAACCATTTTTCCTTTCTTTATTAACTGATTTCTCTCCTCTAGAGATATCATGGCTTATACTTCAAGGCTTCACCCCCCAACAGTTAGTTATGGGCAATTTAACAATAATACATTTACATTGTCCACATGCCTTAGCATGGTAATCCTATTTTATGATTAATTACAAGCTGGGGGAAACAGGGGTGTCACAACCCTATAGTACTAGAATCATACAAGGGGAACACTACTTCATGTTGATCATTGATTACTACATGAGGATGACTTGGGTATATTTTCTCAAAGAAAAATCTGAGGCATTTGAAAATTTTAAAGCATTCAAGACTTATGTAGAGAATAAAACAGATATCAAAATAAAATGTTTAAGATCAGATAATGGAGGGGAATTTACCTCTAAAAAATTCAATAAGTTTTGTGAATATCATGGAATCAAGAGACAAATCTCATCTCCAAGAACTCCTCAAATAAATGGAGTTGTAGAAATGTAGAAAGAGTTTGAGATGTCTATGCTAGATGAACTAAATTTATTCTTAGGTTTACAAGTTTCTCAAACAGAAAAAGGAATATTCATATGCCAAAGTAAATATGTCAAAGAAATTCTCAATAAATTCCAAATGGAAGGCTATAAACCAATGATCACCCCTATGGTCACAGGATGAAAACTGAGCTTAGATGATGATTCACCAAAAGTATACCAGAATATGTATAGATCTATGATTGGAAGCATGCTCTATGCAACAACAATAAGACTTGAGATAATGCAGGCTATAGGACTAGTGGGTAGGTTTCAATCCACAACTAAAGAAACACACTTAAAATAAGTAATAAGGATATTCAGATATATATAAGCTACCTTAGACTTTGGATTATGGTATCCAAACACAAAAGAGTTTACTTTGAAAGAATATACTAATGCACATTGGGTAGGTAGTATAGATGATAGGAAAAGCACCAGTGGAGGAGCATTATTCCTAGGAAAGTGTTTGGTGGCATGGCTAAGTAAGAAACAAACATCTATATCACTATCCATAGTAGAAGGAGAATACATTGTTGTTGCATCTTGCCGCACACAAGAAATATGGATGAAACAAACCCTAGAATATTTACAAGTGAAATATGATCATCCAATCAATATCAATTGTGATAACATCATCGTTATAATCATCTCTACGAATCTTATAATGCGCTCTGAAACCAAACATATTGCAATCAAATACCATTTCTAAATAGATTAGGTTACTCAAAAATTGGTGAAAGTAGAGTATGTAGGCACAAAAGAACAAATTGCAGACATTTTTACAAAACCCTTACCTAGAAGCACATTTGAAAATCTTAGATAGAAATTAGGATTGATATCCATTCCTAAATGAACTATAAAAGCTTCATCAAAAAAAGAAAGCAAAAAGACAGGGGGAGCATAATCTCAGGGGGAGAAAAGAAAGATCCATTATGTCAATGTTGTCAAAGGGGGAGGACAACCAGTAAAATTCAAGCTATGAAACTCAAAAAGAGGGATAATATAGTGAAAGTTAATTTTATTGTGTTGTCATCAATGCCAAAGGGGGAGATTGTTGGAATTTTGGTTGTCATTGATGTCAGCAGTGCACAAGATACAAGCTCAAAAACATAGCATTGCATCGCGGAAAGATTGTGTAGGACACAAGCTCAGATAAATAGTGTTGCATCGCATAGAGATCACACAGGATGAAATCTCAGGAGAAATAATGTTGCATCACTCAAAATGAAACCTCTGAGAAATAGCGTTGCATTGTCGGGGATTCATGTAGGACACAAGCACATGATAAATAATGATGCATCACACAGATATCACGTAGAATGCAAGCTTAGGAGAAATAGTGGTGCATCGCATAGGATGCAAGCTCAAGTGAAATAGCGATGCATCGCGAATAAATTGTGCACGATGCAACCTCGGAGAAATAGCGTTGCATTGCACAGAAATCATGCAGGATGAAAGCACAAGAGAAATAGAATTGCAACATGCAGAGATCATGTAGGACACAATATCAAGAGAAATAATGATGCATCTTGTCATTGAAAAATATTCTAGATCAGCTGTGATATATATATCGTGCTTCGTCCATCTAACCTACCGCCCACGACATGGTAGTATTAAAATTACATTGTTGAGTCCTCTACAGTGTATGACATGGAAGTAGTATTAAAACCACATTGTTGAGTCCCCTATCATGTGTGACATGGAATAAATATTAAAGCCCCATTGCGACACCTTCCAAAATTTACAAAAGGCACAACCTCATTGCAACAATTTTCTAGACATGAGAGGTGCAACCCCTTTGCGATAATTTTTGAGACACAAGAGGCACAACATCATTATGACACATTTTCAAGACACGAGAGGCACAACCCCATTACGACAAGTTCTGAGGCACAAGAGGCACAACTCATTGCGACAAGTTTTGAGACGCGAAAGGAACAACACCATTGCAACAAGATTTTCAGACACGAGAGGCACAACCCCATTACGACAAGTTTTTAGAAACAAGAGGTGCAACTCATTGCAAGAAGTTTTGAGACACAAAAATCGCAACACCGTTGTGACAAGTTTTCAAGACATGAAAGACATAAAACCATTTCAACTTAAGCCACAATTTCTTCCCTAAGTCAAATGCCTTGTAAATGGGTTGAAGGAAGCGGCTAGGTGCCCTAGACATCCATGCATGGAAATCAACTATCAATATTGATTCTTGATCATGATCCAATGAAAACTAAGTTTTGATGAAACTAGAGAGTTGTGTAATAGTGAAAGTGATAGTATTAGTCATATTTTTTGAGTATCTCAGATCAGCCATTCGATAAGGAAGATTGGCATAAGAAAAAACTAAACTTAATTAATTTAAAGGCGATTTGAAATTCAATTCAAGTTAATGTCAATAATAGCCTATTATTAATGAAAAGGCACATTGTTTCATTGAAGAAACACAATGGTTAAGTGATTCACACCATTTGGTAATATATAAAAGCCCATTAGAATGAAGAATGAAAGTGTGACTCGAGAGATATCTAAGTATACCTGAAGAAGATTCACCAAAATATATGAAAGTAAAAATAAAAATTGTGAAGTGAGGGTGGAAGGGAGGAGCTAGGAAGGAATGTAGTCCTTTTCAAGTAAAATCATGAAACAATAGGGGGTCGGTGCCTCCCTTCAAGTTGGTGCTTGAATATTTCAAGGGGTTGGAGCCTCCTTTCAAGTTGGTTCTTGAAGAAGTAGGGAGTTGCAACTTCCTCGAGTAGGTGCTCAGAAAATGAAGGGAATTTGTCTCTCCTAGAGTTGTTTCTCTAAAAAGGATTGGTGTCCTTCATAATCACAACATGTTGTAATACATCCATTGTAATTCTTATTACTGATAAAAAATTAATTACTTTTTAATTCATTTTTAATTTATTGTTGTGGTTTAAAAAGTTTTAAAAAGAACTATTAATTGGATAAAAAGTAATATTGATTCACCCCCCCCCCTTAGTATTTCGTACAATTTTGTGTGCACAAATTATTTTGGGCATCCTTATGAGTAGAAATGGATAGCATATTTATAAGAAACAATTGATATGGTCATACATATTGGAAATCATCATATCATCATTTTTGTGAATAATGAAATTCTGTGAGGGACATTCCATAAACTCACACATAGCTTAATTCCAGAAAACTCACACAAAATAATGGCATTCTTATATATGGATATCCTTGGCATTCCTATGAGGCATAATATATCAATTATTTTTATGATCTTCATAGATTGTGTTGGTGCGGAATTGATCATACTAGGGTCCTTCTCAGGTTACCAACAAAAGGCACCGAGCAGTCTAGAGTGTTGGCATTTTAAACTCCTCTAAAGAGAATAAGTCTCACCCAAAGCACAACCAAGACATAAATATATGGAAGGGCAAGGATAATACTTAGGTGGGTTCCCAGAATATTCAAGGTTCACCATGATCTTGCGCAAGATAGACTAACCACAAAACATATATGAATACATTCATACTGGAAATAAAGTCAATCAAGTTGTGATAGCATGTGTAAAAAGAGACAACACATTAATCTTATCAACCATAAAGAAGTATTGTAAGGAGACAATTCATGAGCATATACACAGAATGACATAGTAATTTCAAAATTTAAGATCCTTCTATATATTATTAGCAGAGTTTCTCGGATACAATCTCAAAGATACAATTCAGTACTATGTTACAATCTTCTATCTCTAGACTCATGTCACAGAGCTCTATATACCCTTTTCCACAAACTATATACAAATTACATTCACATAGGCTTTAATTTGTCTACGCCCTCTATACCATCTATGAAAAAACCCAAAACCAAGCAACTACACCCAACCATACCCAACAATAAAATCCAACTCTTTTACAATAATATGCATCTCATATATATATATATATATA
>ML811951.1:42437-67155 GCA_009831015.1 Picea engelmannii
GCATGCTTTCTTGTTCTTGTTCTATTGTAACTACTTTTGCCTCCCTGGTGTTGCGTTGTCTCTTTTCACAACTATTTTCTATTTCTTTTCTTGCTCCACTGTCCATCTCTTTTGTAGCTTGTGAAACTCAGTTTTGACCAAAATTGGGACTATAGTCCTCCTTGTGCAACTTCAAACCAAAAATGAAGGGCCCAATAGGCTCTGACAACAATCCTTGACTTGCCATTGAGTCAAGTAATTGGCTCTTTCGCAACTTCTAGGACTGGTTGTTTCTTTCCTTTGTCCTTTGTCTCTACTTTGCTTCCATATTCTTCTTGCATTTTCTATCTTTTGCCTCTTTAAATGAAGGGCCTAACTCTAGGACCAACTCTAAGGCCTGCTTTCTGACTTCCTGGAAACCCCCAATTTTATCCTGCCACTTCCTGCAAAGGAGTGAGGCTTCAACTACAATCTATTGTGTCGCATATGTGATGCATCCCTTAGGATTAGATGCGACCAGAGAGTTCGATTCAGAATCGGTTGTAGCATCTACCTAATGCATCTACATGTACATTGTTTGAATGACAGGTCGAAATTCGCACAACCCTTTCTTGGCTATGGACTATGCTTCAAACAGAGCGTTCAACTCATTGTCTTCTTGTTGGATCTGATCAAATTTATCCTGTTACTCCAGCGGATCCATGGTGACCGCAAATTCCTCATTGAGAAACTATATTCTTACATGCACATCCTCCACAACTTGGTTTCTCCTTGCAATAATTCCCATCTAGTCGCTAACTTCACGAAATATTATTATACATTCAATTGTGCACTTGTGTAGTGTTGCTCGAGAGTTGTTTCCTTCCAGCACTACTTTATCGATCTACTCTTCCAGCTTCTGAGGTTGTTTTTCTACTTCATGTTGGCGACGGAAGTCACTCCTGGATTGCTAGCAGGAGCAGAGCCCGACGCCCATCAGTTTTATGTCACGGTTGTTTATAGATGGGTGATCGAATGGAGGGAAACTCAAAACAATAGTGTTCCAACTCTGAAACCAGGCCAGGTATGCATGGGCAAGTGAGGTCTTGCATAAATTTCAGATAGTGAGCTGTAGTAAAGGGTGAACAGGAAGAAGACTTGTACAAGAGAAAAGCGGAGGTATGTTATAAACAATAGGTTTCTAATGGACTTAGGAAGAAGACGTCCAAATGAAATATCATATTACATTCAAACGCAAAACCAGAGAATGCAATATCATCTTACAAGAAATCTCATATTTAGATGCATAAGCTGAAAGCTAGAATAGCTACTAAAACATTATAGTAGGGAGCTCTGCTCAACCATCGATCCTTACAAAATGGAAAAAATGCCTACATATACTCTTCCCTTCCTTTCACCCAGTAGAGGTGTCTCAGAAATTTCAATGGGTGATGTCTCCTCAATCAAATTTGTCCTTTGTTCCCCTATCATACACCTCTTTAATTTAGCATGGCTCATGCCAGGGGGTAGCTGAGCCCTTTGAATGTTGAATTAGTGTGTCTAGATTCCTCTTGCGAGTTGAAGACTTGGCATGGCCTTCCTGAACAGAACTGGTACAGGGGACCCTCCCGGGTATACTTTCAGTCGGGACCTCCATACTCTGCAATAAATGAGTGATGCGAGGTTTCACCCACCCTCTCTCTTCTGCATTCATTCCTGGAAGCTACTGGGATTTCACATCGAATCGGTGCCTGGAGAATGTAGTGCTCCCTCTCTTTGAATCTAAATTCGGTGCCTTTGGCTTCCTAGTACAGCCCCTTCTACTCCCTAGGGTGACCACAGGCTATGACCCTATGCCTATCTACCATAGTTGTGTCAGTGCTTCAGGGTTCGCGGATGGGAAAGGATCAAGATCTTTCTCTTTCAAAGTCGCGATGGGAGAAATGTCGGGAGGACCCAACAGTCGCCATGCGTCCCTCCAAAATGAACACCTGAGATGGCTTTTAGGTGCTTTGGGACCTGAGTGGCCAAATGTCAAACAAAAGCGCCCCTCCTCTAGGCTTTCTCCTTTACAACTAGGTGTCAAAAACATGGGCCCGATTCTGAGCGCTATCGGCATTTCGAGGTTCGGGGTTTCGAGAAGTTAAGGGACGAGGGGAACGTACCCCCCAAACTCCCGAATGCTAACATGACACAGATGTGTGCCGCGTGTCGTTCAGATGAACAACCTAGATAGTACGCTATTATATAGCCCCCCCCCATTTTGCAGGCTCGCTTGATGTGTCATGGGGCTAAGACCCTAGGCTAGGCGCCAAAGGCGCTTTCAAAACTTCACTAATCGGTGACTTCAAATGAAATGAATGGATAGCTCCTTCTCTCCTGAATCACCAATCCCCGATACGCCGACCGGCTGCCACCTGTCCCAACGAGATCAGACGATCTAGATTTTCTTTGAACCATTGGTGTTGTCCTTCATGATAAACCCCAGGCAACTTGACAGCCCTGAAAACCCGATGACCGATCGATTAACTTTGTAGGCTGGATCTCGACTGTCGACAACGAAACTTTACTCGCTCGCTTGACTTGCTACTGCAAAAGGGATTCTCCCATGCTACGCTTGGGCGCTTCCTGTGCAAACTGCAGACCTAGGTATGCCTAATCCTGAGACAAGAAATATCGCTAACATTATGCTCCATGGGGGATAGAGTCATCCCTGCGATGCTCTAAGAACTCCTTCCACAGATTCAGTGCCTTGCTATTGGGCTATGGAGTCACCTATTAAGCCGAAAACATGTAAAAAGAAAATAAAACAAGAAAACAGGCCAATATTTACAATA
Source organism: Picea engelmannii (assembly GCA_009831015.1). Lineage (NCBI taxonomy): Eukaryota > Viridiplantae > Streptophyta > Pinopsida > Pinales > Pinaceae > Picea > Picea engelmannii. Next base: position 45,233 of record ML811951.1, read on the forward strand.
GAGGAGCCATCTAAGGCTCAAATAAAACATTTTTTCAGAAAATGCCCATTCACTAGGCTATTAAAAACCTCTTCACCCTCTAGATCCTGCAACCCATATGTGTTGTTGGAGAAAATCTCAGAGATTTTAAAGGGGCTGATCCAGAGGGCATCGAACTTGTTGTGCTTGCCTTTATCCTTTCTGAGTGCATCCCATTTAAATACTAAATCCCCGATCTCGAACTCCTTTTTCCTGACCTTCCTGTCAAAATCCTATTTGATCTTCTGCTGATGACTGTAAGCTGTGTCCCTCACTTTTTCTCTGATATGTTGCATTTCCACTATTTTATGAATTCTTCTGATCATATGATCTGGTTCTCCCTTGTAGTCTTGAAAGAAATTTTCCATAGGTAAGGCGAGTTGAGTAGGGAAAACCAGAGACTTGTTCTTTGTGACATGATCGACCCACAGAGCAAATTTCAACTTTGAATCCCAGGCTCTTTTGTTGTCCTCCAATATTCTTTTAATGATCCTTATCAGTCTTTTGTTGGAGGACTCTGCTAAACCATTGCCTTGGGGATAGTAGGGGGTAGAGTGAACTAGTGAGATCTTGAACTATTCACAGAACTTGATTAGAGGCTCAAACTTGAAAGAAGCAACGTTATCAGTGATGATCCTACTGGGACAGCCAAATGTGACTATGATATCCTCCAGGAAGCTGATAATTACTTTGTTTGATGCGTTTCTGGTGGGGACAGCTTCTATCCAATTGGTGAAATAATCTGTTGCAGTCAGAATCCATCTATGTTGACCACTTGAGGGAGGATGAATTTCTCCGATGAAGTCCAACCCCTACTACTGAAAAGGCGTCAAAGCTAATATGGGTTTTAATGACAGTAATTTGAGCTTTTTCTTTCCTGAGAACTTTTGACATTTGGTGCAAGCTCTGATCTCCTTGCAAACATCGAGGAATAAAGTGGGCCAATAATACCCAGCTCGGAGTATCTTGTGGGTCGTGGTCTTCCATAAATGATGACCTCTGCAAAGGATGCTATGAAAATCAAACGTAACCTTCTGGGCCTCATGTGGGTCCAGGCATCTCAGAAACACCCCTAGAGGGTCTTTCCAGTACAAGGTTTGGTCAATGAGGTAATACCTGACCGCCTTGAGCTTTAGAGCTCTTTCTTTGCTTTTTCCCATTCCATCAAGGGGCTTCAACTCCTACAGAAAATACATAATGTCACAATACCAGGCACATTTTGCTAGCAATAAGCCATCTTGAGAGCACTAGTTGGGCAATTCAGCTTGCTGAGATCCTAGAAGAGTATTGATGAAACTAACTCCCAAGGCTTCGCAGTTGGATTCATCCAGTAGCTTGGCTAAACCTTGACCCTTAACCAACTTGGTGGGTTTTATTTCTAAGTCAAATTCTAGAATTTTTGCGATCCATCGACCTCTTTTCCCATCTACGTCAGGATGCACAAGGATGTCCTTCACGAAAGCTGAAGGAACATATGTTGTTACTTTTGAATGCAAGACATAGACTCTGAAAGCTTTAAGAGATTTCACTAAGGCATAGGCCTGCTTCTCCATGATTTCATACCTGCTCTCTGCATCTCTTAACGCCCTGCTGAAGAAGGCGATGGGCTGCTCATGCCCTTCCTCATTTTTCTGCAATAAGATCGTCGCCACTGTATCAAAAGAAGCAAAGGAGAAAATTAGGAATTCTTTGTAATAGTCAAGACTAATAAGCATAGGTGCCTCAGTCAATGCCCTTTTTATTTGGTCAAAAGAGGCCCTGGGCTCAGCGGTCCATTTCACTTCATTTCCCTTCCTGAGCATGGTCGTGATGTGTTTCACTAGCTCGGTAAAATTTGAGACAAACCTTCTTAAAAAATTAATTTTCCCCAAAAAGGCCTGAACCTCTTTTTTAGACCTGGGAAGTGAAAAGGCTTGAATTGCCTCCACCTTGCTGGGATCAATTCTCACTCCCTTTGCTGATACTATATGTCCCAATAACTTCCCTTCCTGCATAGCAAACAGGCACTTCTTGGGATTCAGGGAAAGACCAAATCTACGACACTTCGAGAAAACTCTCCTTAAGTGACAGTGGTGCTCCTTATCAGACCCAGAGAAGACCATGATGTCGTCTAGGTAGATCACTACAAACTGGTCTTTCTTCCAATGAAGGCTATATCCATGGCTCACTGAAATGTTTCTCCTGCATTCATTAGCTCGAATGGCATTTTGGCATACATGAATGTGCCCCAAGGAGTGGTGAAGGTTGTCTTCTCCCTGTCCTCAGGCATGACCAATATCTGGTTATAGCCAGAAAACCCATCGATCATGGATATCCTGGAGGCACCAATTACCCTCTGCAGTATGTGTTCCATGTTAGGTAGGGGGTAATTGTCTTTCTTTGAGATTCTGTTGAGATTCCTAAAATCAACACAAAGTCTGATTTCTCCACTTTTCTTCCTTACCGGGACCAAATTGGCTACCCATTCAAAATATCTCAAGGGGACAATGATGTGTGCATCCAACAACTTTTTAACTTCCTTCTCCATGACGGGAAGCAACATGGGATTTATCTATCTTAGCTTCTGCCTGAATGGCCTAGCCTCTTCCTTTAGTGGGATATTGTGCTCAATGACAGATGTTTCAAGGTCTTGAGGTCTTCATACGTCCATGAAAACACATTAGCAAACTCTTTTAGCAACTCAGTATATTCGGCCTTCTGTTCTTTTGGTCAAACTTCTTGATAATTTGACAAACCTGGGCTCCTCCAATGTGCCAATGTTGCATTCAGTTGTATCAGCATCTTCATCCAAGACCTTTCCCTTTACTGCCACATCGTTCCCATCGAACAATCTCTCTAAAGGGACTAGTCCTCTCAAAATGTGATTGCTGGGAAGATGAATGATATGATGATTAGCGATTTTATTTAAAAACTCCTCAGGATGAGGGTCACCTTCCAGGTCGGGATCCTGGTCAATGTGAAACACAGAAAATTCATCCAAAGATTGTAGAAACCTTTCAATTTCCGGATCATCTTCGAATACCTTCCAGTGTTTGGCATTGTCTGGCACTGAGGGCCTGTATCTTATATCAACATCATTTTTTATCATAAGCGACAGAGGAAATTTGAGCACACTAACTGAGACAGCTAAAGAATCGGCCAAAGTATTTTCTCCCCTCGGAATGAAAGAAATGTTTAAAGACAAGAAGAAATTATCAATAAGGTCCCATACTTCATTCCGATAGTTTTTGAGCTGTGGATTATTGGCACGATAAGCATTCCTTACCTGCTAAATAATCAACTCAGCATCTCCGAATATTGCTATCTCTTTAATTCCCATTTCCTTTGTGGCCCTCATACCCAGAACAGGAGCTTCATACTCTACCACATTGTTGGTGGCTTTGAATTCCATCTTGTATGACAGGGACACGACTTCTTGACAAGGTGATATGAAAACCACTCCAGCGCCAACACCTTCGCTAGAAGAAGCTCCGTCAAAAAACATCTTCCACACAGGGGATCTTTGAGGGGAAATCGGATGATCAGGGCTGGGATGTTTTTTTATTAGTAAAGAGCCCTCAGGGGCATCGGTAAGATGCAAAAAACTAGACCCCAATTCGGTGTCAAGTGCAAAGATGGGGTGATTGGTAGGGTCTGCTTCATCAATGACAATATAGGCTAGTTGGGCTTCTCTGTATAATCTCCTTTGTTCCCCTCCAAAGACCGGAATGGTGGCGTATGTGAGATCCATCTGTAGTGTCCCTCCAAGTTTTTTAATCCACGATCTAGACAATAGCATACCGAATTTGGGGGGAACGTCAGCTACCACGATATCCATAACCACACTTTTCATGGGCAACTAAAACAGAGAAACCACCAGGTCTTTGATGACTCCTAGACACTGCACTCTCCTTGAATCGAAAGAATATAAATCATGATAAGTTCTTGTCACCTCCAGTCCCAATTCTTCCATGACTATTTTTGGAATAAGGTTATGGGAAGCCCCTGAATCCATGAGGCAGTTATGCAACACTTTATCATGTATGTTCAGGGATGTGTAGAAGGGGGGGGATGAGTCATCTCTATCTTCTACCATGGGGCCTAAGATGACAGCCAACTTCTCATCTTGAAGGTTTACTGAGTGAGAGGGGGGCTGAGGGGACTCAGATTGCAGCAGCTTGGAGAGGGATCTTTTAAAATCTTCATTTTTAACTAGCTCTGAGAGGGGGATGGGGATTCTGATCTTTTGAATTTCATGTTTAAAATTAAAGGATGGAATGGGCTTAGGAGCTTCCCTTACCTCGGTTACGGGTTCTTTGACTTCTGGAAAATCTCTCTGAGCTCTTTTATCCTTAGTAGCGGCTGTTGCATATCTAGTAGGTCTTTCTGCTCTGAGGGGGTGGTCTGGGTTGTCAAAGTCTCCTTCTTTCCTTCTCAAACTAAGATTATATATGTTAGAAGTGTGACCAGCCCTTTGATCTTTCCCCAACTCATGAATTTGAGTGCTCATCAAGGATTCTTCGTATGCATACTACGTCAAATGGGGAAAAGGGGGAGTGTCTTCAATATAGTGAATCTCAGGGCCAAACTCGTCTATCTCCTCTCTTTCCTCATGATAAACTAGGTTGTTTTGGAGGGGGGTTTGAACCATTTGATCATCTCTATCTTTTCCCCTTTGTTCCCTCGGGAAAACCTGAGGCATATTGTTAGCAGGTCATCTGAAACCTCTATTATCAATGTTCTAGGGATTTCTATACATGGGCTTCCCCTCTAATTCCCACCTCTCCATCTTGGCAGCAAGTGATTTTATTTCTCTAGCAGTCTCATTTGTCTGATGGGGCAGGGGAGAGGAACTGGATGAGGAAGTTTCAGGCCTGTTCTTGGACATATTTCTATCACTTGCATTACTGAGTCGGTTGACAGCCAATATGTTAGATTCTACCTCTACGACTGCATCCTGCATGTGGGCCAGCGTAGCAGCTCTTCTCTCCCTCAACAGTAGGCATAAATCAGGATCAAAAGTGCTAGAGTAAGTGATCTTTGTAGAGGCTTCGGAGGGTTTTATCTCAGCAGGGATTTTGTTGTACATTTTATTAAATCTCTTGGAGAAGTCAGAGACAGACTCTCCTTCCTTTCTCTTCAACGACCCAAACTCTGTCATGTAATACATGAAATATTTTTTATCTCCCCATTGTCTCAAAAAGGTACTATCTAAAGCTTCGATTCCATCAATAGATCCAGGAGGCAGGGCCCTAAACCATTTTCTAGCCTCTCCTTGGAGACTATGGACAAAAATCCTCATCCATACGTTTGCGTGCATGATAACATTATCATCCACAAAAGTATAAAAGGCTGCTAGGTGTTCTTCAACAGCTATGTCCCCCTCACCTGTAAACTTGGGCAGCTACTTTAGGTATCCATCTGGTAGGAGGGCATTGAGAAGCTGTGGTAAGACAAGAGGAGCATACCTAGTGGCTATGATGGCCTCCATTGCAGTCATAGGGGGATTTTCTCCGGCCATATGGATATTATGTAAAGGGGAACTCAAAGGAGAAGGAACTCAGAATGTGGATACTAGGGATGAGTTCTTAATGGGAGTGGGAAACAAGAGAGGATTTAAGGAGAAAGCTAGCGAGCTCAAGTCAGCAGGTGCTCCTCCTTGTGCAGGAGCGGGGAAATCCTTTGTGTTCCTGGGTCTATGCCAAGGTACATCTTCAGAGGAGAGGGGAGTGACAAGGATTTCTCCCTCCAATCCTAGACTAGGAGGGGAAAACTCAGCAGAAACACTCCCAAAATTCAGGAAACAGGAAACTTCTGAAGGAGGTCTATTAGGAAACTGAGGAGGAGAAAATGGAGTTCTTACAGAAGGAGATGGGGGATTACCTGTTTCGGTGATGGAAACTTCTTCTTCAGGGGCCTTTCCTTTTTTGAGAATCACCTCTGAATCGGCTTCAGGTGTAGCTAGGGGCATTTTTGGATGAGACCGTGTGTGTCTTCCTCTGAAAGCCACAATTAATAGAGTAGGTTTTCCCCAGCGGAGTTGTCACAATGGAGTCGCCAGGTGCACAGTAGCAATCTTGATAATTATAATATATGATGCACCTTCAGAATCAGTTAATAATTGTCATCTAATCCCGGGGAAAATATTCAACTTCATCCTTGGCAACGGTGCCAGAAATGTTGGCGATGGAAGTCACTCCTGGATTGCTAGAAGGAGCAGAGCCAGAAGCCCATCATTTTTATGTCACGGTTGTTTATAGATGGGTGATCGAATGGAGGGAAACTCAAAAAAATAGTGTTCCAACTCTGAAACCAGGCTAGGTATGCATGAGCAAGTGAGGTCTTGTGTAAATTTCAGACAGTGAGCTGTAGTAAAGGGTGAATAGGCAGAAGAGTTGTACAAGAGAAAAGTGGAGGTTTGTTATAAATAGCAGGCTTCCAACGGACTGAGGAAGAAGACGTCCAAATGCAATATCATCTTACATTCAAACGCAAAACCAGAGAATGCAATAATGCAACAATAAATCTTTTATCATAACATAACTACAATGATTAGCATGAATCAGTCAATCACAAACTCTCTTAGAATAAGATGAAAATTAGATAGAGTAAGAAGAACTGTCTGTCATAAAACAAGAAATCTCATATTCAGATGCATAAGCTGAAAGCTAGAATAGCTACTAAAACATTATTGTAGGGAGCTCTTCTCAACCATCGATCCTTACAAAATGGAAAAAATGCCTACACATACTCTTCCCTTCCTTTCGCCCAGTAGAGGTGTCTCAGAACTTTCAATGGGTGACGTCTCCTCAATCAAATCTGTCCTTTGTTCCTCTATCATATGCCTCTTTAATTCAGCATGGCTCACGCCAGGGGGTAGTTGAGCCCTTTGAATGTTGAATTGGTGTGTGCAGGTTCCTCTAGCGAGTTGAAGACTTGGCATGGCCTTCCTGAAGAGAACCAGTATAGGGGACCCTCCAGGGTAGAATTTCAGCCGGGACCTCCATACTCTGCAATAAATGAGTGATGCGAGGTTTCACCCACCCTCTCTCTTCTGCATTCATTCTTGGCAGGTACTGGGATTTCACGTCAAATCGGCGCCTGGAGAATGTAGTGCTCCCTCTTTTTGAATCTAAATTCAGCACCTTTGGCTTCCCAGTACAACCCCTTCTACTCCCTAGGGTGACCACGGGCTGTGACCCTATGCCTATCTACCAGAGTGTTGTCGGTGCTTCGGGTTTCGCAGATGGGAAAGGATCAAGATCTTTCTCTTTCAAAGTCGCGATGGGAGAAATGCCGAGAAGACCCAACGGTTGCCATGCGTCCCTCCAAAATGAATGCCTAAGATGGATTTTCGATGCTTTGGGACCCAAGAGGCCAAATGTCAAACACAAGCGCCCCTCCTCCAGGCTTTCTCCTTTACGACCAGGTGCCAAAACCACAAGTTTCGAGAAGTTAAGGGAGAAGGGGCGTGTACCCCACAAACTCCCGAATGTCGACATGACATGGATGTGTGTCGTGTGTCGCTGAGATGAATGACCCAGACAGTATGCTATTATATAGGGGGCTCCCCCCCATTTTGTAGGCTCGCTTGATGTGTCCTGGGGCTAAGACCCTAGGCTAGGCACCAAAGGCACTTTCGAAACTTCGTTGATCGACGATTTCAAATGCAATGAATGGACAACTCCTTGTCTCCTGACTCACTGATCCCTGATATGCCGACTGGCTGCCACCTGTCCCAACGAGATCGAACGATCCATATTTTCTTTGAACCATTGGCACTATCCTTCATGCTAAACACCGGGCAACTTGACAGCCCCGAAAACCCGATGACCAATCGATTAACTTTGTAGGCTAGATCTTGGCTACCGACAATGAAACTTTACTCGCTCGCTTGACTCGCTACTGCAAAAGGGATTCTCTCGTGTTGCGCTTGGGTGCTTCCTGTGCAAACTGCAGACCTGGGTACGCCTAATCTTGAGACAAGAAATATCGCTAACTCTTCCTATTGGCTTTCCCATACTTTTACTTTAATATTCTCTACGTGAATGGCCAGTGGTGACCATGCTCCCTAGAGTATCTCGATTTGATGCTCAGGCTCTCCTGCGGCACTAGATTCTGGCAGTTGTGGTGCTACCATCCTTATTTTCAGCCAGTATTCAACAAGATTCTCCTGGACTCTTTCCATTTTATGCTCTTCTTAGACCTTGGCGTATTCCTCCTATGTTCTACATTCTTGAGAAAAGAGTGCTTCCTCCCTTGTGAACTCTACATTTCTTTTAGCCTGCTGGAGCCTCTACTCCAATTGATCAGTTGAGGCTCTAATCATTCTGAATAACTATGTTGTTGGCCACTGTGTGAAGTCAACAGAAGAGGGGATGGCCTCCCTCAGTACTTGGACCTACAGTGGGAGTCCCCTAGTCATTGAATTCTCTGAAGGTGTCTCCACCTCCTCTTCTCCTGTAGATGGTCCTAGAGAAAGCCTCATCCTTAGTGCTAATGACAAGAAAGTTAGTACTTATGTTCTTGCTAGGAAAAGCTACAACAACTCTGCACACTGATGTGGGTTTTGGAGGACAAGCTCCATTTGTTCCTGCACTGATGTTTCACTATGGCCTACTGTCATATCAGGTTCCTGCAGATTCTTGAACCTCGAGTATCTCTGCCACTTTGTGAGCCTCAGTTTCTGGGGTTGCGCTTTTTTCGATAGCAGCCTCAACCTTGGTCATTGAGGAAGTGCGCCGAGGACTTAGGAATTGAGGCCTTAGCACAGTTTTCATCTTCGTTGAATATGGAGAGTCCTGAATTGAAACAAAGGGTATGATATGTTGGCTCTAGGCTTCAGGGTTTGTCCTAGTGATTTCTAGCCTTTGTTTGGGTAGCTCAAGTTTGGACCTATTGGGACTCATAAATGTAATATTTCCATCCACCTTTACCTTCATCATTCTTCACATTTAATCGCCCCATTAACCTTTCATGATACCATTTTCATAATTAAATATGGGTTAAACCTTAATATTTTCCAAATCATTTATTTTAGTATTAAAAGAGAATTTGTGATTAAATATTAGAAAACTGGCATGTTTTCATATATATCTCAAAAATGTGTGAGCTTTATCATGTGTAGGAATATGTGAAGGATTAATTCAAAAATACTTCTCGAATACTTCCTCCACCATTTCAAGATTTGAGGAGATAATTAAAGCCTATTCCAAGGAGAATCTCATGGAGATTTGGTTGTCATATCTTATCCAAGATATATGAGAGATATGTGTGAGGATTTGAAGGGATAATATTTTGTAATAATGGGAAATGGGTTGAGAGAAAAGTGGATCTATAATTATGAGATGCTTATATTGTTTTCAAATCTCTCATGTATAAAAGAGAGTGTCCTCTCTTCATGAGAGGAGGAAAAAGAATTATTATTATGTAGATTAAGGGGAGAATTATTATTATGTATATTAAGGGGAAGAATTATTATGATGTAAGACGGGTTCTTGAAGAGAAGAATTGTTATGATGTAGATTGAGAGAATTGTTATGATGTAGATTAGATTCATGAAAAGACTCTTTTTGTAAACCTACTTGTTGGATATTAATGCAAGATTGAATTCAGTGATTTTGTCTCTCTTAGAAGTTAACATCTTGTGATCTAAAATCTTCCATGTTGGCAGCGGAAAGGGCCACTGATCCAGCTTGGTAATCTTATTGTAAATTGTTAGTGTAGATTTTCATTTCATGTATTTGTTATTTTGATTTCATGTTATTTTTTTTTATTTCACTATTCAAATTTGTTGCAAAGTGTGGTAATGCAGGAACAGTTGGATCTCCATATTTCACCATACATGAGTTTTAATGGAGCATCTGTTGATTAAGGTTGGTTGTCATTGATGTCAACCCTTAAAGTGGTTTAAGAGATTTTAAAAGGTAAATAATAAAGTGAAGTGATGAGTGTATTATAATTCAAAGTGAATACAAAATAAATTATTTCAATAATAATTTTAATGGAGAAATTAGAAGTGGACCAACCCTAAAATAAGGAAAGTGGGTCCAAGTGACCTAGAAGATGTTTTTAAGGAAGCTACTTGGAGAGTATAAATAAAAGGGACGGATCTCTCATTTGAATCACACTTGAGCATATTGAATATCTATAGGTGTTTGAGGTATAAAAATGATATCTAATACAAAATTCTAAAGAAAGTGAAGAAAAGAAGGCCGAAATGCAAGGAAGGATAAATTCTTTTGATTACACTAGAAGTTTGATTACACGTAACTGATTTCTAATTTCCAATTAGAGTAGAGTAGAGTAGGTAGGTTACTTTTCAATAAGTATGCTATCCTCCACGCTTCATGCGATCTTGAGAATCAGAAAGTAAGATGTCTTTAATGTTTTCATGAATGAATTAGTTGATGATTTGCAAATATACTTAATCAATTTTTCATCTTCAATTTGCAATTCATTTTGTCTCCATTTGCTAATAAATCTATTATCTTTAATTTTATTTGAATTTAACTTGTGTTTTCTATTTTTATTTGATAGTTGTGTGTCTTAAATAGGAATAATATATATATATATATATATATATATATATATATATATATATATTAAAAATAAAACATTTAAATGTTTTTACAATTTCAGGCTAGTTGAAACAGATCAATAATGATGTTTGCTTGGGAGGACAAGACATTATGTAGATCCTGCAAGCATTTCAACTCATTGTGGCTGCTTGGAGGGAGTCCACTTCGATTTTCTAGAGATTTAAAAGACAGCCTTCAGCTATCTCTTAATGGCTAGTGGATCGAGATTTTGGCGCATATCTGGAGATTTTGGCACATCTCTTTCTCACAAATGTACATGCTTTTGTAAACTATCCATGAAGTGCCCCTCTTCCACGATATTGTATGATTATCAAAAGCATATGTGCTCAAGTACTCTGCGAACAGTAACTTCAACACACAGTAAAGAGGCGATACCCTGGAAATTGGCCATGTTTGCATTTACAAATAAGTAGGTCACAGAAAATAGACTCATATTTAAAGTTGATGCTAGAGAAAGGGTCAATGAGATCAGAAAAATAAGCTGGACAGTTCTTAAACAGAAGAAACTGATCATTAGAAGAGTCATGTGAAGGAGGAACCTACACAAGAAATCCTTAAAAGATTTAAGGCACCTTCTTTGGCCAAACTGCAGAAATGAATTTGAAATTGCTTCAAAGCTTCGGAAATGAAAATTGATTGTGCCATCAGTACTAATTAGAAGCGATCGAATCATGGTGGAGGCTACCATGGAATCAATTAAAAAAACATTTAAATGTTTTTACAATTTCAAGCTAGTTGAAACACATCAGTAATGATGTTTTCTCGGGAGGACGAGACATTTTGTAGATCCTACAAGCATTTCAACTCACTGTGGCCGCTTGGAGGGAGTCCACTTCGATTTTTTGGATATTTAAAAGACAGCCTTCGGCTATCTCTGTAATGGCAAGTGGATCGAGATTTTGCCACATCTCTGGAGATTTTGGCACATCTCTTTCTCGCAGTTGTACATGTTTTTGTAAACTATCCATGAGGTTCCCCTCTTCCACGATCTCGTATGATTATCAAAATCATCCATGCTCAATTACTCCACAAACAGTAAATTCAACACATAGTAAAGGGGCGATATCCTGGAAATTAGCCACATTTGCATTTACAAATAAGCAGGTCATAGAAAATAGACTCATATTGAAAGTTGACGCTGGAGAAAGGGTCAATGAGATTGAAAAAAGAAGCTAGACAATTCTTAAATAGAATAAATTGATCGTTAGAAGAGCCATGTGAAGGAGGAACCTACACAAGAAATCCTTGAAAGATTCAAGGCACCTTCTCTAGCCAAACTGTGGAAATGAATTTGAAATTGCTTCAAAGCTTCTGAAATGAAAATTGATTATGTCATTGGTGCTAATTAGAAGTGACCGAATCATGGTGGAGGCTTCCATGGAATCAATTAAACCCTGTGAGTTGAAGTGAACAATGTAGGCTCAGATAATTGTTGGTGCACCTAAACCATAAGGACTTTCAATCACTTAGCAATAATCTTTCTGGGTGCACCATGCTATCTCACACACTCCATCCACTCGAACAATCCATGAACTTTCCCCATACTCATCTGCTCCACATGGCCACATCCGCCCCAGACTCCAAGTTTTTCTACCAGCAAGACTGTCTCTCACTCACGCACCTTCTTTCAGACTCCTCAAGGGATCACAAGTCTCCCTATATATGACTAACACAGCTAAAAAATGTGACTACTATTAACCAATGCAACAAAAATAGACAGTTAGGTAAGTTTTGAATTATTATTTCTGGGATCCTCTTCGATCTCATAATTATCGTGTGCAATGGCAGCTGGATGATGGGCTATTTTTTGAGTTTCCCAATAAGTTTAGTGCAATGGAATATTAGATGAGCAATTTCTTTGGAGTGAAGTCATAATCTCTGAAATGGAAGGAAGCTAGAACACATTTTATTTTTATATAAAACCAGTGTAATATTTTCTCTCAACTTCCACTCTTTTCTTTATCGTTCAACAAATAATTTATTTTGGCAACTTGAATCTCTCTGAAGAGAGAATTTGGGCAAGGTCGGCACCAACATAGATGGATTTGGCAGCTGCATTAAAGAATATACAGATAAAGTTTGTTTCTCATTTACAATTCCGACCCCTGGATTTTCACACTTTGACCTACCTGTATCTGCATCATTATCATTAGGGCTAAACTTCAAGACCATAATTCATTTTAAATGCAGATAGATAATGTAGTGTATGCTCACAAGTGGGTTCTCAATTATTCTACACATCCTCAAGGCTTCAATCATCTAGTATAGCAACCAATATTATACAGCCATTGAAAAAGAACTTGTTGGGGATATATGATCCAATAGAATGTCCAAATTCATCAATAATACTACAGGGTATTTGCAGCTTGAGTTCAACTAAAGTGAGTTATAGTGGAAAATGTGTATTCCATTTTAGGATCCTGTCAATACCACCATTTAAAAATAAAATTAATTATAGTTCAAAGCAAGGAGCTTGGCAGTTAAGTTGTGCATTATATACAAGATCAAATTCTGACAGAAGTGATGGCACATTCAACGAAGAGATTCCTAGATTAGTCTACTGGATGAACCGTAGTCTGCAACAGGACTCCAATAAGTGCAGCCACCATGACTTTTACATTTTGAGGTTGGAACCAAGTTGATCCTTGTCTACGGCCTCCATCGAAGAACACTGAAGAAGATGTCATTCTTATACAATGTAGGACTAAGACAAGAATAGTCTCTGACAGGTTTTCTTTGATTTCCTTATGGGTCAGGCCATAAGTCATTGGTCCTTTTCATTGTGTGGATATGGATGGAAACAATAGACACAGATTGAAGGATCGATCTACTCCTAGAGGTCTCTCTCCTTTTCATTCTGATGGGAAGAGGTATGTAACGTTTTCCCTTAGAGCATGTGTCTCTCAATTGTCACAATTTGGAAGAATCGTGCAAAATTGTCATGTCTCTTAAAGGAAAATTTTTATGATTATGGTCTATCCAAGGTTATAGAAGCATGGTCTACACACCCTCACCAACCCATGTTGTTATCCTCTGAACAACATGATGACGACCCCCCATCAACTAGTCAAGATACTATTGGGAAGAAGAAAAGTAGAGTCAAGATCCCATGCATGTTATGCAAAGGGAGTCATCTCACTCACCTTTTCCCTCATATGGATGAAGCCTCGAAATTCCTAGAAGACATGACTGTTTCACAGCCTCAACTTCCAGCTGCTTATCACAAGATTTCTCTCAACCCACCTGTAGTTAACGAAATGATCAATCTGGTTCCCCTATCGGTCAGTCTGGTTGATCAAGTGGTCAATCTCGTCACGTCCTTAATTGAACCAGTTGACAAAGTGGTCGATATGATCCCATCGTCATTCGATCCCACTCTCCCTTTAAAGAGTGAAACCCAAGTGGTCGATCCATTTCCATCTGTCGACCCCATTCTCTCCTTGGAGAATGAAACTCAAGTGGTCGATCCGATCTCTCCATCGGTCAATCCTACTCTCCTGCTAGAGAGTAAACCCAATACTTCCCATGTTTTTCTTGTTGATACAAAATCTCCCATGCCGAGGGGTATTCCTCCTTCTCCGATGGAACCCCCTTCAAGTTACAAGGCCATCCATTTTGATTGGGGTGTGCTAACTCAACCTCGTCTTCCCTCTCACATTCTGTTCTAGATAATAGTGAAGGTTTGTAGTCTAGACGTTCCTCAAACATTGATAGATGAAGGTTCATCTATTATTATTTTGTCCTCTATTGCTTGGCAAGCTTTTGGTTGTCCTCCACTTACGTCGAATACATAGAATCTATTAGCTTTTAACAAAATAACTAGTCAACCTTTAGGGACCCTTCCCCAGTTTTCTATAACTTTGGGCGGGAAAACTGTCTTTATTGATGTCATGGTAGTCCAAGACCCCTTGGATTTTTCTTTACTCCTTGGGTGAGATTATGTATATGCCATGAAATCTATTGTGTCTACTCTTTTTCATGTGATATCTTTACCTCACGATGGATGGGTTGTGACTGTTGATCAACTTTCATTCATTGACCCCACTTGGATTGCCTCCTTGAATGGTTCTTATATGAAGATGGTATCTCCCCTGCCACAGGTCAATTATGTGGCATTGTTGCCCATGGCTTCAACTTCTGATGACTTAGATCCAATAGTTGACATGTTGATCTCTTTGATAGGATTGTTAGAGTCTGATCTCTTTACTCCCGTCACGACCCTCGACATGGTGTCCTTCCAGAGTGTGTTTCTTCCTTCCAGTGAAGACCTCTTGGAAGCCATGACCGAGTTTTGTCCCTTGACATGGTGTCATTTCGGATCATTGTCCTCTTGGAATCCATGATCAAGAAGAGAGACTCCAAGGATAGTTTTTGCATCTCTGAGGTGACCTCGTTAAAAAATGAAACAGAGGTCTTTGAGCATAGTTTTTTTATTTCAATATCGTTAAAAAATGAAACCACTTATAAGAATAGTTTTTTAGTCTCTATGGAAACCTCGTTAAAAAATGAAATAGAGGTTATGAGCATAGTTCTTGTTTCTATGTCAAGCTCATTTCCTCCACCTTTGTCGTTGAATGAAATTGAGCTTGGGGGGAATTTACCTTAGCCTCTGGACTTCATGTTGAAGTTGAGCCGCTAGCTTCTTAAGCTAGGGGCTAAGTACCAACCATCTATGTGTTATGCATTGGGAAGTCACAAGCATAGTTCCCTCTGGCTCAAGCTTGCATAAAAATGAAACCAGGTCCAAGCATAGTTTTGTTTTGTTTTAAAGCTTGCGTAAAAATGAAAACAATCCCGAGCTTAGTCTTTGTTCTTTCTCATGCTCGTAAATACATGAGAATAAGTTACCGAGCTTAGTCTTTGTTCTTTCTCATGCTCGTAAATAAGTGAGAATGTAACCGAGTATAATTTTGTCACTTTTTCGGACTCGTAAAGGTTATATGAAAAAGGAACCCCTTGGAGTTCCCTTTAAATCTCTTTTCAAACTCTCTAAACATGAAAAGATTGTTGAGGGACCTTGTTCTTTTCACTCTCATTAAAGTATTTGAAGAAAACATTTGTTGAGTGATATTTTATCTCTTTTTCGGTCTCATTGGAATATTTTACGAAAAAGGAACTAAGAGAGTTCTCTTTAAGTGTTTTTCAGACTCTATAAACATGAAAAACCCTTGAGTTTTCTTTCTTTGGACTCGTAAAACAAACTTCAAAAGTTCCATATGGGACTGAACCATTCCTTCCTAGGGTTAGTTAAACATACTCCGAGGGACTTGTCCGAAGGATGAGCTTACATTTACAAGCATATGTTATCCTCCTCAATTTTGCATAAAAATAAAGAGGTACTCGCCAGAAATGGTGGGGGGGGAAATTGGGAAAGAAATGTATCTAAACCTATATTCTGTGGAAGAGTCACTTTTGAACATGACACCCTTTCACTCACCTAGTGTCTAGGTTGGAAAATCCACTTGTCTCCTGATCATACTCCTATAAGATTACAAATTGGTCTGTGATCCTTGTTGTTGAGTCAGTATTTCCAAGACAGTTGTCGTGTCGTCAATATGTTCAAAAATATGTCCAACCCAAAAATCCTTCTATTGCGTCGGCCATTTTTGTAGTATTTAAGCCTTCTGTTGCATCGGCCATCCCTGAGTCAGTTCTGAATCACTTATTACTCTGACCTACATCAAATCTTGTTACTTGTTTCATGTCATTGATGTGGGATACATTAAGGCCCTCCTGTGACGAGTCTTTTCCTGTCGACTTCAACTCATTATCTAGGAATTAGAATTAGAAACCAATTGGTACCTTGGAACTTGCATGCCTCAATGGTAGGTTTCCTAACTTTTGACAGTGGGTTTTCATTATTGACCCCTGATCAGGAGATTCCACCGAGTGTTCGACTTCATCTCATTAATTCACATTCGTTGGATTGTACTAGTGTACCTTGGGAGTCATTGACATTAATGGTGATTTCCCTTGCACTTGTTAATGGTATACACTAATGACCGGTAATCAAGTGGTTTCTACCATGTTCAACTTCAGCACATGTATTCACATGGTTAGATTCGTACTATAGAGTGGCAGAGATGAAGACCCTGTATATTTTCTGACAGATCCAGGTTGCGTTGGAGTATATTCAATGTATTGTTGCATAGATCCATATTGTATGTCTGCTGGCTATGTCCAAATTTGAGTCTTTAACACATAGATCCACAGTGTATTTTTGGTGGCTATGTTCAGATTTGAGTCATATCGGCATGGATCCACATTGTATGTTTGGTGGCCATGACCTTGTATTACTTGACATGAATATTTACATGTCGACATTTATGCTCTGAGGCATTTGTGTTCTAAGTATGGGAATGCCTACCTCAGTGATGATATATTATTGTACTATATTTCCTTGTTTGTTGGCAGGTTTCCGACCGACTGTTCTTTGTTCCCTACACACACTCGACAAAATATTTCAGCTATCACTTTGTTCTAACTTCATACATTGGGGGGCTCTTTGTTACACATTATTTTCATCATCCCTATGAACGTTAATGATGTAAACCTATATGTTTCCTTCAGAAGGGTCAATGGCCTAAGTTCCTGAAGAAAGAAGGGAGAAGAACTTTTCCTAAGAAAAGAAGTTGCATTTTCCTGTGTAAAAACCTTATAAAAAAGGAAGTTCATAGGTTGCCTATGTATTAGGGTGCGAGAATGCCTAATTATCATAGGTTGCACCATACCTGGGTTGTGAACAATTTGCAGGTTGCACTATAAGCAGGGTGCGAAATGCTTACACGTGGGAAAAATGAGCATTTTCTCAAATCTTCTAGAGGGAGAAACTTCCATGGTGAGGTAGCATGCGAATGGATTGGATCTTACTCGCTTTCATGATTTAGTGGGATCATCCTAACCTCCTCACCTTATCCTCTTAAACTTATAAAAGGAGAGGAGCTCTCATGGAGAAAGTTAGCTTGAGCTAGTTAGATTTGGAGCTTGGATTGGCTAAGCTTTGGTTGGCTTGGAATTATTAGCTTGGTTGGAGTGGCTTTGAGATTTGCTTTGTAAAGATAGATTGTGAATACTATCAAATCTGTGCTCTCAGAATTCTTGGAGTGAAAGTGTGTGGGGAACGAAGGACAGTTGGAAGGGACCTTATGACATCAAGGCCATGGTTGTAATCTCTCTTTCACATTTAATATGATACAGTAATATGATTCTTTCCTATAAAGCTTGTTGTTTTTTATTGTATGATTCCTTGATCACATACATAGGTTTATATTGAGTTTGTGCTATTACTATCACTTTGGTTGGTTGCATTCTTTTGTAGGATCATCATTATATGAGTGTTGGAATGGATCTAGGATGGCGATAGCGAGAGGAAGTGACGTTTAAACAGTATGTCAGCTATCCCTCTTTAGTGAATAAATTCAATATCTAAAACTTAAGGAAAGCGTCATGTTCTGGTGTGTTTTGTTCTAGATCTAGGTGGATCTAGGGAGATCAGTTAGTGTCTGCACCTACCGATTTGTCTAATAACAATTGTACCATCGGGTTTCGCAACAAGTGAAGACTATACACTTTTACATAACTCCTCATCAGTTACAGTAGCATGATGTTAGCTATATGAGAGTACTACAGTTCCACTTCCTTACTTCCTCTTTTCCATGATTCATCAACAACATTTCAGATTACTCCACTTCACATTCTTTGATCTAGCAGTGACAGTAGTCGTAACTACAATAGCAGTCTCCTTTCACATGATCCTGTAGTAGTGACATCTTCCATGCTCTAGCAACCACATCATCCATATTCCTATTGCATACCTCATCAGCATTTTTGCTAAGTGGAGGTATGTTGTTTACTAATATTTAATCATGTAATTCCTTACATGCTAGAGTGAATGAATTTGGAAAACTCACTCACCATGCTACCTTTCCTTTTCACTTCTATGACTCATGCCATGTTGCATGAGGACATGCAACAAGTTCAATTGGAGGGTAGGGGACTATACTCACTATCATCACTCCATGTTTTTCACTACCATCATTCCATTTCTCATCTCACTTACCATTTACCAACATTTTTTTTCTTCTAATGATACTTTGTTGCATTTTTCTTCATAAGCATCGATATACATATTTGCATGATTCACAAATATGCAAAAGGGTTTTCTTATACTCAGTGATGTTTTCTTATTCCAGCAAGTAAATGGGTAAATTATTATCATAACAGCAAGAGAATAAATAACAAAATGAATGTTGTTTACACAAGAACCAACATGTTATTATCATAACAACAAGAGAACAAATAACGAAAAGAATGTTGCTTACACAAGAACCAACATTCTCTATATTCATGATTTTCACACAAGAACCAACCATAAGAAAATGTGAGTTGTTACTCATGTAAATCCCATCCTGGAAATATTCATTATCATCACTCAAAGCCAAAATTCAGATTCCAAAATTTCTTGAGAAGATCCATGTAGAGTTTCCTGAGGATGTGCAACAAGTTCAGTTGGGGGGTATGTCGGGACTCAGAAATGTCATATTTCCATCCACCTTTCCCTTCATCATTCTTCACATTCCATCGCCCCATTAACCTTTCATGATACTATTTTCATAATTAAATATGGGTTAACCCTTATTATTTTCCAAATCATTTATTTTAGTATTAAAAGAGAATTTGTGATTAAATATTAGAAAATTGACATCTTTTCATATATATCTCAAATATGTGTGAGCTTTATCATGTGTAGGAATATGTGAAGGATTAATTCAAAAATACTTCTCGAATACTTCCTCCGTTACTTCAAGATTTGAGGAGAAAATTCCAGCCTATTCCAAGGAGAAGATCATGGAGATTTGGTTGTCATATCTTATCCAAGATATATGAGAGATATGTGTGAGGATTTGAAGGGATAATATTTTGTAATAATGGGAAATGGGTTGAGAGAAAAGTGGATCTATAATTATGATATGCTTATCTTGTTTTCAAAGATCTCATGTATAAAAGAGAGTGTCTTCTCTTCATGAGAGGAGGAAAAAGAATTATTATTATGTAGATTAAGGGGATAATTATTATTATGTAGATTAAGGGGAAGAATTATTATGATGTAAGACTGCTTCTTGAAGAGAAGAATTGTTATGATGTAGATTGAGAGAATTGTTATGATGTACATTAGATTCATGAAAAGACTCTTTTTATAAGCCTACTTGTTGGAGATTAATGCACGATTGAATTCAATGATTTTCTCTCTCTTAGAAGTTAACATCTGGTGATCTAAAAGCTTCCATGTTGGCAGCAGCAAGGGCCACTGATCCAGCTTGGTAAGATTATTGTAAATTGTTGGTGTAGATTTTCATTTCATGTATTTGTTATTTTGATTTCATGTTATTTTGTTTGATTTCACTAGTCAAATTTGTTGCAAAGTGTGGTAATGTAGGAATAGTTGGATCTCCATATTTCACCATACATGAGCTTTAATGGAGCATCCACTTGTTAGTTTAGTTGCTCCAGGAGTTAGAATAAAATTTCATATTTTCCTTTCATGAGCCATCAATGAACATGTCCATCACCTGAGCAAGAGCTTTTGCTTGTTTCTGAGTTTTTCTTTCTAGCTTTTGAATTGTGTGAAGATTGTTATTTTTAAAAGTGTGTTAGTTTCTAAATGGTTTTCTTATCTAAGCTATACTAAACAAACATAGGAACCTATCTTTTATCAGAACATATAGTGCATCAACTCTACTGATTACGAATATCGGTTGATAATTTATGTTTGGTAATATATTATGCATATAATTGCACCAAAATTTTGGCGTTGTTGTCGGGGATCGAACCCGTGTCACCCGCGTGACAGGTGGGAATACTCACCACTATAATAGAATCAAAGTTCATATTTTTCTTTAATGAGCCATCAATGAACATGTCCATCACCTGAGCAATATATTTTGCTTCTTTATGAGTTTTTCTTTCCAGAATTGTGTGAAGATTGTTATTTTTAAAAGTCTGTTCATTTCTAAATGGTTTTCTTAGATAAGTTATACTAAACAGACATATGAAACTATATTTTATCGGCACATATAGTGCATCAACTCTACTGATTACGAATCTCGGTTGATAATTTATGTTTGGTAATATATTATGCATATAATTGCACCAACATTTTGGCGTCGTTGTTGGGGAGTTGTAAATGGTAATAGGTAGCATTTGAATTAGATTGCTTTAATGATTTTGAATTGGTTTTATGGACGACCTAAGGGTGGAAAAAAGATGGTAAGATGAGAGGTAAGAACCTGGGAATCCACTTAAGGGGGGTTTCTCCAAAGTTGGGTTTTCCTCTTCCTTTTATGCAGAAGTGTGTTTCTCTTTATTTTATGAAAAAGGGTGTTTTTTTTATGCAAAATTAGTTTTTATTTATGATGAGATAACTTGTGCGAATCGATAACTTGGTGACAGAAGGGTCCCAGTAACGCAAGGAGTTCAAGTTTGGTGTGTTTTATTTCTTCAAATAGTTTTAATTTCTTAGTTTTAAAATTCATATCTTTGATGATAAATCATTCTCCTTTTTTAATATGGTTTAACTATGAGTATAAGCTTGGAACGACTCACTCAAATCCTAGAAAAAGTCAGGATCTCCTCTTCTCTGGAAGAGGAAATCTTGACATCAGCTAAAAATTTAATTACTCCTCCAAAGGCAAATGAAGAAACAACATACAAGGAACCCTGCATATCTGATGGCGAACAATTATGCGAGCATGAGATCGAGGAGGATAACGACAAGTTGCGACACGAAAACTATGCCTACGAAAGAATTATTGAACGATGGTTTCAAGAAGGTACCAGGTTAGATCCATTTAGTTTTTCTTTTTTGGTTAAATTATAGTTTCAAGAGTTAATTTCGCATCGTCATATATATATATTCGATTGTCATTTGCAAAATTCACATTGGGCATGTTCTTATTACTATTGCGTGTATGGCTACACTAGAAGTTTGATTACACGTAACTGATTTCTAATTTCCAATTAGAGTAGAGTAGAGTAGGTAGGTTACTTTTCAATAAATATGCTCTCCTTCACGCTTCGTGCGATCTAGGATCAAAAAGTAAGATGTCTCTAACGTTTTCAGGAATGAATTAGTTGATGATTCACAAATATACTTAATCAATTTTTCATCTTCAATTTGCAATTCAGTTTGTTTCCATTTGCTAATAAATCTATTCTCTTTAATTTTATTTGAATTTGTTTTCTTTTTAAGAATAATACAACAAAAGAAAAAAAATGATTTAAGTTAAATTAGGATTCTTATTTTATTATAGGAATAAAAATAAAATT
>ML811951.1:72252-83158 GCA_009831015.1 Picea engelmannii
GGACTTCTTAGAAGGTTCTACTTCTAGAAGATTCCTCCTCTAGAATGTTCTTAGGTGATGGTAGCACTATATAAAGGGGTTCAAGCAATGTAATGAGACATGAAGAGAATTAGTGTATTTGGAGCTGTAGCTCAATAGGAGGAAGCCCCCTCGAAGAGGCAAGTGAACAGGAGAGGATCCCTTCCATAATAGGATCCGTTGTATGGTGTTGCCCTACCTCACGGGTTTGGTAATAATATTGTGTGGTTTATTCTATATTGCTTTGTGGATCTATTGTGTATTCAGTAATTGTGTTGATTATATCTCAGATCTATCGTGGTTCTTAACACATTGTCATGTCTCTTAATGGAAGATTTTCTATGAGTTGGCATCGCAACATAGTGTTGGTAGATGTAATTGTAGTTGTTGAAATTGAGGGCATTGGAATTGTTATGTATAGAAACCCCATACCCATAGCTAAGCTACAGTCTCTAGTTGTTATGGTAAACTTCTGGAAAGCAGGAGTCTACTTAGGTATTTTTGTAAATGTCTTCAAACTTGGAAGCCAAAGGTTATTATAGAAGTGATCAAAACTGTAGATGGATTCTATTTTTTTTCTCGATTCTAAAATTTGCATAGATAACAATAATAAAATTTTAGGTAAAACAAAATCAAAGAAATAATTTTTTTATTTTTTTTTTCAAAAATAAAAACATTATAAAAATGAAAAATATAAATAAAAAAATCAAAAATACTTAAAACTTAAAAATCAAAACAAAAACAAATAAAATTGCAAATGGATGTTTTCATCATTCCTGAAAACGATAATGTTTTTAAGCCTTACGATTTTACGCTAAGTGGTTTCTTGGAGTCACTTTAGCAAGCAATAAACGATGAAACAAGCGCGCACGCAACGACCACAACAACATGTATAAGAACACATTTTTTTTTCTCTTTTACTTGACGCATTCGTACTTATTCATGCATGTTATCTTTTTCTTCAAACATCTCACAAGTTTTCATGCAGGATTTGTACTGAGTTTTTTTTAGGTGCACGGCTAATCACATCTTGTTGCTGAAGTGATTTTCTAGAATCACAAAACTTAAAAAAAAAAAAATATGCTTTCATGACTACTTGAAGGAGCTGAGTCTTATCACATCATGACATTTGTTGTTACGCAAAACCTATCCATACAACCATTCCACATCATGAATTCTTTCCCCACATCTCTCCTTCAAATCGCATTGGTCATCCCTATTATGAAGTCTATCTTCCATTTACTTATGCTTCATGACTTCGCACATGCCTATATTTTTGAGTCGCATACATCTCTTTATATTTTTCATTTCATTTTTGCCTTGTCAATAAAACTATCCATCTCTTTTTTTTTACTACATTGCCTTGCCATAAACATTGTTTCTACTGAGATCTTTTCATTTATAATAGTCTCAATCATTTTACAAACTCGTGTTGACTGATGTGGGATTCCTTAAGGCCCACCTTTCAAAAATTCTTTCCCCATCGACCTCAACACCTTATCTGGGATATAGACTAGAGTCCATTTGATTACCTAGAGGCTTGCATGCCTTAATGGAAAGTTCTCTCACTAATAATCATGGGAATACATCAATGTACCTTGATCGTCATATCTTGTAAGTGGTTCGACATCATCTCATTCATTTGCACTTTGCAAGATGTACTCGGGTACCTTGGCACTCATTGACATCAAATATGAGTTGCCTCACATTGGTTAACAACATTCTACAATGGTCGGTAATCCAATGAATTTTGTTCATGCTCAACATCGACACATTCATTCGCATGACTAGAATTGTACCATCGGGTTTCGCAGGAGGTGAAGACTATACACTTTTACATGACTCCTCATCAGTTACAGCAGCATGACTTCATCTATATGAGAGTACTACAGTTCCACTTCCTTACTTCCTCTTTTCCATGATTCATCAACATAAGTTCAGATTACTCCACTTCACATTCTTTGATCCAACAGTGACAGCAGTCGCAGCTACAACAACAGTCTCTTTTCACATGATCCTGCAGAAGTGACATCTTCCATGCTCCAGTAGCCACATCAACCATATTTGTATTTCATACTTCATCAAAATTTTGGGTAAGTGGAGGTATGTTGTTTTCTAATATTTAATCATGTAATTCCTTACATGCTATAGTGAATGAATTTGGAAAAACCCCTCACCATGCTCCCTTTCCTTTTCACTTCTATGACTCATTCCATGTTGCATGAGGACATGAAACAAGTTCAGTTGGGGGGTAGGGGACTATATTCACTATCATCACTCCATTTTTTTCACTACCATCATTCAATTTTTCGTCTCACTTACCATTTACCAACATTGTTTTTCTTCCAATGATACTCTGTTGCATTTTTCTTCATAAGCATTGATATACATATTAGCATGATTCAAAAATATGCAAAAGGGTTTTCTTATACTCAGTGATGTTTTCTTATTCCAGCAAGTAAATAGGTAAATTATTATCATAATAGCAAGAGAACAAATAATGAAATGAATGTTGTTTACACAAGAACCAACATGTTATTATCATAACAACAAGAGAACAAATAACGAAAAGAATGTTGCTTACACAAGAACCAACATTCTCTATATTCATGGTTGTCACACAAGAACAAACCATAAGAAAATGTGAGTTGTTACTCATGTAAATCCCATCATGGAAATATTCATTATCATCACTCAAAGCCAAAATTTAGATTCCAAAATTTCTTGAGAAGATCCATTCACAGTTGCATGAGGACATGCAACAAGTTCAATTGGGGGGTATGTTAGGACTCAGAAATGTCGTATTTCCATCCACCTTTCCCTTCATCATTCTTCACATTCATTGCCCCATTAACCTTTCATGATACCATTTTCATAATTAAATATGGGTTAACCCTTATTATTTTCCAAATCATTTATTTTAGTATTAAAAGAGAATTTGTGATTAAATATTAGAAAATTGACATCTTTTCATATATATCTCAAAAATGTGTGAGCTTTATCATGTGTAGGAATATGTGAAGGATTAATTCAAAAAGACTTCTCAAATACTTCCTCTGCCATTTCAAGATTTGAGGAGATAATTCAAGCCTATTCCAAGGAGAAGATCATGGAGATTTGGTTGTCATATCTTATCCAAGATATATGAGAGATATGTGTGAGGATTTGAAGGGATAATATTTTGTAATAATGGGAAATGCATTTAGATAAAAGTGGATCTGTAATTATGAGATGCTTATCTTGTTTTCAAAGCTCTCATGTATAAAAGAGAGTGTCCTCTCTTCATGAGAGGAGGAAAAAGAATTATTATTATGTAGATTAAGGGGAAAATTATTATTATATAGATTAAGGGCAAGAATTATTATGATGTAATACTGGTTCATGAAGAGAAGAATTGTTATGATGTAGATTGAGAGAATTCTTATGATGTAGATTAGATTCAAGAAAAGACTCTTTTTATAATCCTACTTGTTGGAGATTAATGCAAGATTGAATTCAATGATTTTGTCTCTCTTAGAAGTTAACATTTGGTGATCTAAAAGCTTCCATGTTGGCATCAGCAATGGCCACTGATCCATCTTGGTAAGCTTATTGTAAATTGTTAGTGTAGATTTTCATTTCATGTATTTGTTATTTTGATTTCATGTTATTTTGTTTGATTTCACTATTCAAATTTGTTGCAAAGTGTGGTAATGCAGGAATAGTTGGATCTCCATATTTCACCATACATGAGCTTTAATGGAGCATCCCCTTGTTAGTTTACTTGCTCCATGAATTAGAATCAAAGTTCATATTTTCATTTCATGAGCCATCAATGAACATGTCCATCACCTGAGCAAGAGCTTTTGCTTGTTTATGGGTTTTTCTTTCCATCTTTTGAATTGTATGAAGATTGTTATTTTTAAAAGTGTGTTGGTTTATAAATGGTTTTCTTATCTAAGATATACTAAAAAGACATAGGAAACTATTTGTTATTAGCAGATATAGTGCATCAACTCTACTGATTACAAATACTGGTTGATAATTTATGTTTGGTAATATATTATGCATATAATTGCACAACATTTTGGCATCGTTGTCGGGAATCGAACCCAGGTCACCCGCTTGACAGGCAGGAATACTCACCATTATACTAGAATCAAAGTTCATATTTTCCTTTAATGATCCATCAATGAACATGTCTGTCACCTGAGCAATATATTTTGCTTGTTTATGAGTTTTTCTTTCCAACGTTCGAATTCTGTGAAGATTGTTATTTTTAAAAGTGTGTTGGTTTCTAAATGGTTTTCTTATCTAAGATATACTAAACATACATAGGAATCTATCTATTATTGGCACATATAGTGCATCATCTCTACTGGTTATGAATCTCAGTTGATAATTTATGTTTGGTAATATATTATGCATATAATTGCACCAACATTTTGGCGTCATTGCCGAGGAGTTGTAAACTATAATAGGTAGAATTTGAATTAGATTTCTCTAATGATTTTGAATTGGTTTTATGGACGACCTAAGGGCAGAGAGAAGACGGTAAGACGAGAGGTAAGAACCTGCACATCCACTTTAGTGCGGTTTCTCCAAAGTTAGGTTGTCCTCCATATTGTATGCAAAAGTGTGTTTTTCTATGCAAATTTTGTTTTTATTTATGATGAGATAACTTATGTGAATCGATAACCTGATGATAGCAAGGTCCCAGTAATGCAAGGAGTTCAAGTTTGGTGTGTTTTATTTCTTCAAATAGTTTTAATTTCTTATTTTTAAAATTCAAATCTTTGATGATAAATCATTCTCCTTTTTCAATATGGTTTAACTATGAGTATAATCTTGGAACAGCTCACTCAGATCCTAGAAAAAGTCAGGATCTCCTCTTCTCTGGAAGAGGATATATTAACAGTAACTGAAAGTTTAATTACTCCTCCAGAGGCAAATGAAGAAACAACATACAAGGAACCCTTCATATCTGATGACGAAAAATTATGTGAGGAGGAGATCAAGGAGGATAACGACGAGTTGCAACACGAAAACTATGCCTACGAAAGCATTATGGAATGATGGTTTCAAGAAGGTACCAGGTTAGATCCATTCAGTTTTTATTTTTTGGTTAAATTACAATTTCAAGAGTTAATTTCGCATCGTCATATATATTTCTGATTGTCATTTGCGAAATTCACAGTGGACATGTTCTTATTACTATTGCGTGTATGGCTACACTGGAAGTTTGATTACACGTAACTGATTTCTAATTTCCAATTAGAGTAGAGTAGAGTAGGTAGGTTAGTTTTCAATAAGTATGCTCTCCTCCGTGCTTCATGTGATCTCGAGCATCAGAAAGTAAGATGCCTCTAACGTTTTTAGGAATGAATTAGTTGATGATTTGCAAATATACTTAATCAATTTTTCATCTTCAATTTGCAATTAATTTTGTCTCCACTATTCTCTTTAATTTTATTTGAATTTGTTTTCTTTTTAAGAATAATAAAATATATATATATATACTTTAAGTTAAATTAGGATTCTTATTTTATTATAGGAATAAAAATAAAAATTAACTATATATGTGTGTGTGTGTGTGTGTGTGTGTGTGTATAATAAAAAATAAAAAATAAAGATAAAAATTAAAAATAAAATTAAAATTTAACTTTGTGTTTTTTGTTTTTATTTGATAGCTTTTTGTCTTAAATAGGAATAAAACATTTAAAAATATATATACATATTAAAATAATAATAATAATATATATATATATATATATATATATATAGATAGATAGATAGATAGATAGATAGATAGATAGATAGATAGATAGATAGATAGATAGATAGAACATTAAAAATAAAACATTTAAATGTTTTTATGATTTCAGGCTAGTTGAAATAGATCAGTAATGATGTTTGCTTGGGAGGACGAGACATTATGCATATTCTGCAAGTGTTTCAACTCACGGTGGCCGCTTGGAGGGAGTCCACTTCGATTTTCTAGAGATTTAAAAGACAACCTTCGGCTATCTCTGTAATGGCAAGTGGATCGAGA
Source organism: Picea engelmannii (assembly GCA_009831015.1). Lineage (NCBI taxonomy): Eukaryota > Viridiplantae > Streptophyta > Pinopsida > Pinales > Pinaceae > Picea > Picea engelmannii. The sequence goes on from ML811951.1 coordinate 78,302, forward strand.
TTTTGGCGCATATCTGAAGATTTTGGCACATCTCTTTCTCGCAGCTGTACATCCTTTTCTAAACTATCCATGAGGTGCCCCTCTTCCACAATCTCATATGATTATCAAAAGAATCTATGCTCAATTACTCCATGAACAGTAACTTCAACACATAGTAAAGAGGTGTTATCCTGGCAATTATCCACGTTTGCATTTACAAATAAGCAGGCCACAGAAAATAGAATCATATTGAAAGTTGACATTGTAGAAAGGGTCAATGATATCGAAAAAAGAAGATGGACAATTCTTAAACAGAAGAAATTGATCGTTAGAAGAGGCATGTGAAGGAGGAACCTACACAAGAAATCCTTGAAAGAATCAAGGCACATTCTCTGGGCAAACTGCGGAAATGAATTTGAAATTGCTTCAAATCTTCTGAAATGAAAATTGATTGTGCCATCGGTGCTAACTAGAAGTGATCGCATCATGGTGGAGGCTGTCGTGGAATCAATTAAACCCTATGAGTTGAAGTGAACAAAGCAGGTTCACGTAATTGTTGGTGTGCCTAAACCAGAAGGACTTTCAATCGCTCAACAATAATCTATCTGGGTGCGCCATGCTACCTCACCCACTCCATCCCTTGGAACTATCCACAAACTTGCTCCATACTCATCTGCTCCACATGGCCACATCTGCCCCAGACTCCAAGTTTTTCTACCAGCAAGACTATCTCTCACTCCCGCACCTGCTGTCAAACTCCTCAAGGGATCGCAAGTCTCCCAATATATGATTATCGCAGCTAAAAAATGTGACTATTGTTAACCAATGCAACGAAAATAGACAGTTAGGTAAGTTATGAATTATTATTTCGAGGATCCTCTTCGATCTCATGATTACCGCATGCAATGGAAGATGGATGATGGGCTATTTTTTGGGTTTCCCACTAAGTTTGGTGTAATGGAAGCTTAGATGAGCGACTTCTTTGGACTGAAGTTATAATCTCTAAAATGGCGGGAAGCTGGAACACATTTTATTTTTATATCAAACTAGTGTAGTATTTTCATTCAACTTCCACTCTTTCCTTTATCGTTTAGTAAATAATTGATTTTGGCAACCTGAAGATCTCTGAGGAGAGACTTTGGGCAGGGCCGACACCAACATGGATGGATTTGGCAGTTGTGATAAAGAATATACAGATAAAGTTTATTTCTCAATTACAATTTCGACCCATGGATGTTCACACTTCGACCTACCTGTATCTGCATCATTATCATTAGGGCTAAAATTCAAGACCATAATCCCTTTTTAAATGCAGTTAGCTAACGTAGTGTATGCTCACAAGTGGGTTCTCGATTGTTCTGCACATCCTCAAGGTTTCAATCATATAGTATAGCAACCTAGATTATACAACCATCGAAAAAGAACTTTTTGGGGATACCTGATCGAGTAGAATGTCCAAATTCATCAATAACACTACGGGGTATTTGTAGCTTGAGCTCAACTAAAGCGAGTTATAGTGGAAAATTTCTATTTCATTTCAGGATTCGGTCAATACCGCCATTTAAAAATAAAATTAATTGCATTTCAAAGAAAGGAGCTTGGCAGGTAAGTTGTGCGTTAAATACAGGATCAAATTCTGATAGAAGTGATGGCACATTCAATGAAGAGATTCCCAGAATAGTCCACTAGACAAACTGTAGTCTGCAACAGGACTCCAATAAGTGCAGCCACCATGACTTTTACATTTTGATGTTGGAACCAAGTTGATCCTTTTCGCCGACCTCCATCGAAGAACACTGAAGAAGATGTCATTCTTATACATTGTAGGACTAAGACAAGAACCGTCTCTGACAGGTTTTCTTTGATTTTCTTATGGGTCGGGCCATAAGTCATTGGTCCTTTTCATTGTGTGGCTATGGATGGACACAATAGACATAGATTGAAGGGTCGATCTACCCCTAGAGGTCTCTCTCCTTTTCATTGTGACGGGAAGAGGTATGTAACGTTTTCCCTTAGAGTATGTGTCACTCAATTGTCACAATTTGGAATAATCGTGCAACATTGTCATGTCTTTTAATGGAAAATTTTCTATGATTGCGGTATTATGAGTTGGTATTGTGACATAGTGTTGGTAGCCTGCATTGTAGTTGTTGCAATTGAAGGCATTGGAATTGTTATGTATAGAAACCCCATACCCATAGCTGAGCTATAGTCTCTAGTTGTTATGGTAAACTTATGGAAAGCAGGAGTCTGCTTAGGTATTTTTGTAGATATCTTCAAACTTGGAAGCCAAAGGCTATTATAGAAGTGATCAAAACTACAGATGGATGCTATTTTTTTTTTAATTCTGAAATTTGCATAGATAACAATAATAAAATTTTAGGTAACACAAAATCAAAGCAATAATTTATTTATTTATTTATTTATTCAAAAATAAAAACATTATAAAAATGAAAAATATAAAAAAAAAAATCAAAACAAATAAAATTGCAAATGGATGTTTTCATCATTCTTGAAAACGATAATGTTTTTATGCCTTACGATTTTACGCTAAGTGGTTTCTTGGAGTCACTTTAGCAAGCAATCAACGATGAAACAAGAGTGCATGCAATGACCACAACAACAGGTATAAGAAAACATTTTATCTTTTTTTCTCTTTTACTTGACACATTCTGATCCGAAAAGATCTTTTAATGACTATGGTTGAGTTTTTAATTACATGTGTTAATTAACCATTTAAGAAGTTGAATGAAAGAGGATGAATTTAATGAAGGAACATAGCAGCCATAAGTCAATTTACAAATATAAAATGAAGCAATAAGAACAAAAAACCATAACAAGAGAAGTGATAATAGAGTTCAACACAAAATTGCCTACGTCTCTGGGCCTTTGTCTCAGTGGGGGAGGATTCTTTATTTAATCTTCAATGATTGAAAAGTACAGAAAATGGATCTCAGATTGGTCTCACTATGTTCTTCTCAACCTTATAAATCCAACACAACTGACATAACTGAAAAAGAGTGAGTGTAGCTCCCAGAAATGGCTTGCAAACGTCTACTCCTCAACAGCTTCCCTGCATAAAAATGGATTTGGCTTGGATTTGCTACAGAGTAAATATGATATGGATGTCCTCCATGGCCTCAAATAGACCTAGCTTTTATATATCTGAATTTGGTTATCCATCCCCAACTTCCTCCCAAAATCTAGGCTCAAAAAGAGCCCAATATCTCCCAAAAATGGCCAAAATCCACTATTACAGGCTTAAAAAATCATAAAAAGAATCCCAAAACCATATAAAAAACCCACTTCTGTTAAAAAAATCACAGAGTATCCCAAAGGGTATGGGCGTGCACCTTGGCTCTTGGTCTTTATGCACATGCATAGGATATCCCCTGATCCTTGGGATGGTGCTTATCCATTTGAGTGTGTACATGAGGAGGAGCCTCCCCTTTGCTGGGTTGAGGTCATATGTAATGTTTAGACCATGGGTTGGGGCTTATCCCTAGCCCCCTTTTGTCTCATTGTAACTTTATTTCACTTTATTTACAATAAAGTGAGTTGGGTATTACAAGAATCACAAGGGAACATTGGTAATAGGGACTGTGCCAAGATTTGGGCTGGTCCAAGAGGTTATGGGATAGACCCGAATGGACTCCAAATAAAAATTTCCCACCAACCATTAACCAATATCATGGTGCCATGTGGCAGCCCATGACTGGGCCACGTGGCACCCAACAATTTTCCAAACAAATACCACTTGTCAATTGTTGGGTGGATTCTTATCACTAACCAGACATCTTCTTCCAGGTTGCCACTTGTCACCAATTGTCTTTACCATGTCAACATTGTTGATGTCATGCTGATATTAGCATTTGACTGAAGCTCTTGACTTTTTGTCTGTTTGGGAAAACGGTCAGAGTGCGATAACTCTCGCATATGGAAACCATTTGAGAAAGTGAATATATGGCTGGAATCAATGCGACGATTCGGTCGCAATGGAATTGGTTTCGTATGATTCTGAGAACTTTCATTTTTTAGCCTTTTTGAGCCCTATCAGGCTCCTAGATCCTATTTTGGATCACATTCGTACTTATTTCTGCATGTTATGTTTTTCTTCAAACATCTCACAAGTTTTCATGTAGGATTTGTACTAATTTTTTTTCAGGTGCATGGTCGATCGCATCTTGCTGGTGAAGTGATTTTCTAGAATCACAAAAATTAAAAAAAAAAAACATGCTTTCATGACTACTTGAAGGAGCTGAGTCTTATCGCACACATCATGATGTTTGTTGTTACACAAAACCTATCCATACAACCATTCCACATCATGAATTATTCCCCCGCATCTCTCCTTCAAAGTGCATTGGTCATCCCTATTATGAAGTCTATTTTCTATTTCCTTATCCTTCATGACTTCGCACATGCCTATCTTTCTGAGTCGCATACATCTCTTTATCTTTTTCATTTCATTTTTGCCTTTTCAATAAAACTATCCATCTCCCTTTCCATGACTACATTGCATTGCCATAAACATTGTTGCTACTGAGATATTTTCATTTATAATCCTACCAATGTTTTTATAAACTCGTGTTGACTGATGCAGGATTCCTTAAGGCCCACCTTTCAACAAGTCTTGGCCCATCAACCTCAACACCTTATCTGGGACATAGAATAGAGTCCATTTGAGTACCTAGAGGCTTGCATGCCTTAATGGCAAGTTCTCTCACTGACAAAAATGAGAATACATCAATGTCCCTTGATCTTCATATCTTGCAAGTGGCTCGACATCATCTCATTCATTTGCACTTCGCAAGATGTACTCGGGTACCTTGGCACTCATTGACTGTAAGGTAGCTAGAGAGGTAGTGGGGGGGGGGG